>VYZQ01042815.1:19949-42496 GCA_013400655.1 Mystacornis crossleyi
GCTGGGTTAGCAGTTGGACTCAATGATCTTAGAGGTTTCCCAACCTAAATGTTTCTATGATTCTGTGATTTAATCATTCTGTGTTAATATTCTTCCCTGCCTGTAGCTAGTGGGTTTTTTTGGCTTTTGTTGAATTTTGTGTTTGTAATTCCAGGTGTAATTGAAAGATGGGAATTAATCCAGGCTCAAGCTCTAAGCAAGGAGCTGAGGATGAAGCAGAACCTTCAGCAATGGCAGCAGTTCAACTCCGACCTTAATAGCATCTGGGCTTGGTTGGGAGAAACTGAGGAGGAACTGGAGAAGCTCCACCGCCTTGATCTCAGCACTGACATACAAACTATTGAGCTCAGAATTAAAAAACTGAAAGTGAGTTTTGCTGCTCTTTTTCATGAGTTACCTTGTAGAACTCAGTGCAACAGGTCTGTTGAAGAGGTTACCAATAATTGCAGCTGGTTTGCTCCACATAGCAGGCTGCTGCTGATAAAGTAACTGGGAAAGTGATTTTCTGAATCACCTTTCGGCAGGAAAATGTACCACTGGCAATCCAGATGAAGTTTGGAAAAGTAACTCTGTGGCAATTCTGTAATTCCAGAATGTAAAAATAACCCCTGATGCCACCTTAACTGATGAAATTAAAAAAAAGTGTCAAGTTAGATCAGTCGTCTTGTACTCAAATTGGTAACAAAATAATGCTACAAAAGGAATGCCTCCTTGAGAAATACTGCTTTGTGTGGAGGAAGGAGAAAGAGTCCAAAGTGGTTGTAACCTACCCAGTGTCACCAGTGCAACATAGGAAAAATTTGATTCCCCTTTGCAACATTCCTTTTCTTCTTCTATCATCTCAGGTGCATCAAGATCTGAATGCTACTTTTTCATCTCTCCTGTATATTTTAGAGCTATAAAGATCTGCAAATTTGGTGGCCCACAACTTCACATTCAGTTACTAGTATCTTACAAGTGTGGGCACGAAAATACGGGACCCAGTGTCAAAATGGACTGTGCTTCATGCCAGGGATGAAGTGAACAGATAGTAAAGACTGTTTCCGGCAGTGATCCATGTGAAGCATGTCAATGTTGATCTTCACTGTAATCCAAATATAGTTGCCATAAGTACTACAGAGGTTACTGTGACACCGTGCTTTTAAGTAAATGCTGTAATGTAGGTGGAAAACGGGACATTTCATAAGAATTCTGTTCTTATCTCACCCTCTCTTTCAAAGCCCATTAGTACCCTCCAAACCAAAAGAGGTGGGGTTTCTTTTGTGGCTTCCAGTGTAAACAAATCCGAGTTTTTATACAAGTTGTGCTTCTATAAATTGAAGGTTTTTATACTCTTTGTATGTTTTTGTTTCTCTCAGTAAAAGGTTTTATTTTAAAATACTGATGGCAGCAGTTTCCACTTGAAAGTAGGTTGGTTTTCATGTTAATCAGCAAAACTGAGAAGGGAGGGCAAAAGTTTTATTGTGAGCTAAAATACAGTTGTGCTACGTCTTTAAATTTTGTTAGACCTACTCTGTCTTTAAAATATCTGAAACATGAGCCAGATCTTTAAAATTCAACTCTGACTTCAGGCTTTTAAGACTTTACAAGTTTAATTGGCTTGGTCTTGTTTATGCTCACAGTAATATTTTGGTAAATGTTAAAGAGTGAACGTTTGCAGAGTCACAGAATGAGCACAGAAATGTCATATCCAGAGTAAGGGGACTGTTACAGTATGGTGCCTTTCTGCAGATGCTGATGGCAAATCACTGCAGTCTCGTGATGCCTTCTCTGTTTTGTTTTTTTTTCTGAAAGTCACGTTTTACCAATTTCCATTCTTTCTTCCCCTTTGTCTTATCATCAAGGAGCTGCAGAAAGCAATTGATAACCGCAAAGCAATCATCTTGTCCATCAATCTGTGCAGCTCAGAGTTCACTCAGTCAGACAGCGAGGAGAGCAAGAAGCTCCAGGAGCGCCTGACTCAGATGAACGTGCGCTGGGAGCACGTGTGCAGTATGATCGAAGAGTGGCGCGGCTCTTTGCAGGATGCATTGATACAGTGCCAGGTCTGTACTGTGCCTATTTCAAATTGTCAGCATCCCGTGTATTGAAAATATAAACCATTTAGTTATCTGGTGTGCTCACAATCCGTCTGAAACTTGCTCGTGGAATCCAAAATACAGCTTTGGCATATGTTTTTCTCAAGGATGCACCTGCGCTACCTAAAACGTGTATTTACAGCCCAATTTTTACTAAATTTGTTGTCTCTGGAACAGTATTCTACTATTCTGTTGTACTCTTTTTGAAAGTTATTTTATTTAGTTAGTAGGATGTATCAGAGGATAAATTAAAAACCTGAAATTGACTGGAATATTTTGCTACCCTATTAAAATCATGATTCATCCTTTGCAGGATTTCCATGAACTGAGCCATGGTTTGCTGCTTTGGTTGGAGAATATTGACAGAAGAAAAAATGAGATTGTGCCCATCAATCCAAACCTGGACTCAGAAATACTGCAGGATCATCACAGACTTCTGATGGTAGGACTATAATCACCCTTTTCTCTCGCAAAACACATCACCAGAAAAACATCTAATCAGATTTCTCTTTCTCTTGAGGGTTAGCACTGTACATTGTATGCTAACAGAGCTGTGGGACCAGTGTCAGTGACTGACTTTACCTTGGTAGGGAACACCACTCACTTTCATTAGCAGCACAACACGTGATTTTAAATCTCAGGCAGCTACCAGGCTTCTATATATCTTCCTGTCAGATTAGAAATTTGTATTGCTTCTTTTTTTTTTCCATTTCTATAATTTTAAGTGTTGAGTTTTGTGAGTTCTAGCTTTTTTCCTTCTTTTTTTTTTTAACTGCTATTAAAAAAATTTGATGCTTGCCTTGGCAACAGCAAATCAGACGTGAACTGCTGGAGTCTCAGTTGAAGGTGGCATCACTGCAAGATATGTCTTGCCAATTGCTAGTCAATGCTGAAGGCAAGGATTGTCTCGAAGCCAAAGAAAAGGTACATGTCATTGGAAACAGACTGAAGCTCCTCTTGAAAGAGGTCACACGTCATATTAAAGACCTAGAGAAAATTCTAGACATTTCAAGTAGTCAACTGGTAAGTCACATCTTTTTATTCTTTTCTGTTCATTGAGCATGTTTCCTGCTGTTTTGACCACCTTTCTCTGAACAGTGCTGTTGGCTCCTCTGTTTCTGTGGTTTGCAGTGCTTATCAAGATGGAACATGTAATCTTGAATATCATAAAGTAATCTTAAACTTCATAATGTAAATATCTCTTCTGATATGGTGGGGTTTTTTAATTCAGTAATATTTTTCTATTTGGTATAGCAATAATTACTGAACCTCTTGATTTGTTTACCCTGCTATTAGTGAATCAGTCAACTGCAAAGTATAGGAGATAATTATTCCAGTTGCAATTCTGAAAATTATGTCAGTTGTCACTGGAAAGGATATTAATGCGTACTCTGTCAAAGAGAGAAAAAAAGTATACAATAAATTTTGTAATAGGGTAAGGAGTCTCTCATATGTGCCTCTTAAGCTTTGAGCTATAGTCCAAATCTTTTCAAGTTGTCGCGGATCTCAGGGTATGTGAGAGGAAGTTACACATACATCTTTTCCAGCAGTGACAGATACAAAGTAACGATTTCAAGGATCTCCTTTAGTTAACTTTTTTTAAAAAGTCTTGGATTAGCAGGGGCTTAAAGCACAAGAACTCAGCTCTTCCCTCCTTCTAGTGGATTTCTGGCTGTTTAATTAAAATCATTATAATACCAAACTCTTCTTGTAATTCACAGCCAGTGGAGAACAACTGTTTTTTTCTCCTGTATTCACTTTAGTGGAAAATATGTCACCTAAAAAAAAAAGTTTTAACTACTGTTTGCTTTTCTTTTCCTATAGGGCTGACTGAGAAAACATGTAATGCCTTAGTCTTTTAAAATTTGGTAACAAAATTTAGCTGCTTTATTTTATTTGCCTTGGAAATAACTCTGCTGGAATTTCACTCAGGGTAATTTTTATAGTTTGCTTACCTGTACAGCTAGTTGCTGTATTTCTGAGCTCCATTCCTTCTGAACTTTAGGAATTGTCCTCATGGTCTTCCGATGAATTAGACACATCAGGCTCAGTGAGTCCTGTATCTGGAAGAAGCACTCCAAGCAGACAGAGAACGGTAATTTCACGTCATTTTTTTTCTTCCACCTCTTGGGTGGGAGCTCTAGATGTCAACAGCAGTTCAAACCAGCTGGAAGTCACCCCTTCTCACTTGTTAGGAAAGGAAATGGCATAAACCAAAAGCAAAACACAGCTGCTTTCCCCAACCCTGCTGCATATCCCATCCTGCATGAAACCAGAAGTGGTAAATACTATCTGAAACCAGGGCTGTCAGTGTGGTTGGTTTACCATGGTATGGCATGTCGTGTCTCTTGTATTTTGCTCTAGTGATGGCAGCACCCCAAAGTCTGGTCTTGTCTGGTATAATCAGTCCTCCATTTCTGTTTGGCCTTCTCTTCAGAGCTGCTTCATCAAGAATCTCAATAAGTTTGTCATTTCTGATGCAGCTTGCAGATGGTCTTATTGAGACTTTGGATGAATGGCTAAGTAGAGCTGAAGGGCACAAAACATTATTCAAACCAGCTAGTTGTGCAGGACCTAATCAATGGCTATGGTGGCAACTCTGGAGTTGTCCATTTACATCGCTGGCACAAAATTCAAGAAATAAAGCAATACATGCCTAGTACTTAACACTTCCATACTCTGAGCCCAAATTGGAACTGCAATTATTTTGTCTTTTTCTGCAATTCTATTGGTTGATTAATTTGCTTTTTTCCTTAGTTCTTAAGACAATCGGATTGGTTTGGTTTTGTTTTGCTTTGTTTTTCCATTTGCACTTTTTTGTAAAGCCTCTGAGTTCTGTCTTGATAAATTTATGGCTCTTGAAATTGATTTATGTTTTTAATTTTTGTTTACATTCACTAGTTTCCTTTTAGATGCTAGTATGAGAATGTAAAGGAATACTGGCTTTTCCAAAGGAGAATATAAACCTCAGTATTTTATTTCAGAGGTCAATGCTTTTTTCTTTTAAATTTAAACCTAAATAATTTATAATAACTCTGATATCACAGATGTAACTGAAGGTTACCTAACCATTACAGGAAATGGAGAAGTATTTTACCAAAAAAATCTTTGTCTAGAGAGCATTTAGAATTATGATAGGTTTCATCTTAATATTTTAATGAGGATTTGTCTATCTCTGATTTTTTATTGTTCATGTACATGACTACTTTTTTCTTTTTTGTTTTGTTCAAAATTCATAGCTAAATTGTATGATTCCTTGGGTCTAGTTTTCAAATTTCTGGATTCTGCACACACACAGTTTTGAAGACTGAAGTGATATTGTTCAGAATTTCAGTGCTAAATGTGCTGATGCTAAATAAATAAATACTAATACAAAAAAAAAAGTATAATCAGAATTATAAACATCTAATTTCATTAAATAATGCAGAAAATAGCTGTGAGTGCAAGACTGCACCTCCGGTTATTTGGCCTTCAAAATTGTGGGGTGGAGCAGAGGCAAAACTTGTCAAAGGAGGGTCTTGGACCTTTTTTCCTTGAGAATATTAATTCTCTGCATGTGCATTTTTAAATCTATATATTTTTCCATATGCAGCTTAGTAAGATTTTATCTATTTCATACTACAAATTATTTGAACTAAATTTCTAAAGACTTTTTTTAAAACCCAGAGCTACTGTTCATAATTTTTGAATTCTCTATGTACGTTCCAATAATCTTTCACACTCAGCTAGGTGCAAAGAAAAGCCAGTTTCCTTGGTTCATGGGTATTGGTCACTTCATTTGATTTTTTTTTTTTTTATATGTTTCCTTTGCTGCACTTTTAATTTAGTTTCATCAGTAGCTTGTCTTTATTTGCCTGGACTGAACATTCTTCTTTCTTTACCCCCTGTTCATTGCAAACAGCCACGGGGCAAATGTAGTCTCTCACAGCCTGGACCCTCTGTCAGCAGTCCACATAGCAGGTACCTTATTCTCCTGGTTTCCGCACTCTGTTCTAGAACACCAAGAGGATGATAGAAATGGGCCGTGATTCCTCTCAGCCTGCACGGTCTCCATCAGGTGGTCAGGACTTACACAAGTGGTAACTTCCCTTTTGTTAATCGTTTGGCAAAAGGGATTTTCAATTACTTCAAATTCTTTGTTAAATAGAGATACAGGCTAATCCTTGGACATCTGTAGCTTTTGCTTCACAGAAATCCCATGTAATCAACATTTATTTTTCATATGCCTGAACAGGGTGATTGTGTGTTTACACTCATGATATTTAATGATTACTTTATTTTGGCATGATTTAAGAGGAATGCTTGTAAGTTCATGGCAAACACTTTCTATCATCCTCTTTACCTCTAGATATTAAATTAAGGCAGGTAATAGGCCAATATCATATTCTAGAATTCACAAAACCCACAGATCTGGATAAGACCTACTAACATCCTTTTCTTTATTTATTTCTTTCTTTTTTTCTTCCTTTTTTTTTTTCTCTGAAACGTTTTGTTCAGTTTGTGGGTTTTCAATACTTTAGCCTCAAAACTAAAAGTCAGAATTTGAGGGTATTGAAGACTTGGGATCGCTTTCTCTCCCCTCCTCAGACGACTGCAATGTAACATGCTAGCATTGCCATGGCTCGCCCTGTGCTCGCATCCCTGCGTTGCTCCGGGAGCAGCACTGCCCCATCTCTGTCTGACCAGTAGAGAGCAGGCTTGCAGCTACAGCTCCTTGCTTTCCACAGTGTCTGCAGCAACCTGTCATCTCTGCAGCTAACGGTGCTTCTGCATTCTTGTTGTTGTCAGTGTGATGTGTGTACCTTTGCTCTTTCACTGATCGGTTTACTAGCCTCTACAATTATGAAGTTTAAAAAAAAAAACAACCAGGCAGATAAGCAAGCCAACGTGTGTAAAGAGGACATCTTCTGCTAATTCAGCATCTTACACACTGCTAAAATAATCAGAAAGTGTAATTAAGGTATATTTGTTCTTATTAAATCTAATAATACATCTAATTTAACCTAAATTTCATTTATTCTCTGCATATCAAAAATGAACTGATTTAGTTTTAAAATAGGTCCTGTTAGAGTCAAAGATTTTATGTTGGAAGGAAGAAAATAGGAAGTTAAGTAATTTTTTTTAAATAACTCCTGTTTGAGGCAAAGAACACCAGATTTAATACAATGATTGAGCCACAAAGAAGCAGACAAGAAAAAAAAACCTTAAGAGTATTATTTTTTTTCATGAGCAAAATCAAGATTTTAATCAGCAAAATTATTCTCATTATAAATGAAGTAAAAAGCAGAACTACTTAGCACGTAGATATTTACATAAACACTTCTTTTAAAAAGTTGGCTTTACATGTGTAGTTAGGGACTGAGTAAAGTGGCACAGTCATAAAACCATGTAACAGATAGAACAGGTAAAGTATCTTTTACTGCATCCACACGCGCTAAGAAGCTGCCTATTTTTAAGGGTTTTTTTTTTTACTTTTGAAACAAAAGGAAACCACATAGAAAACAGGGGATACATGTAAACTCAATTTTTTCTGTCTGATGGAGAAAGAAAACTATTCAGCTCCAGTCTGCTATGAAGCTTGGCGTTTTGTTTCTTTGAGGGAGGAAAAAAAGGGAGGAGAGGGGCTTTACTCTGCAGCCACTAACAGCGACGAGGAGGGGACGATGTGTTTGACAGATCAGCATGCTTGCACTAGCACCATTGTACTCAAGGACCACATCGTGTGCGCTTTTCCACTCTCCTGCATAGTCAAACCACTTCTGCCAGCCTTCTGAGGTTTCTCGTTGTAGGTGTTTCTGGTTGCTCAAAGAGCACCTAGCCGTGCTTTGCAGCTCTGGGATCAACTCCTGTTCTAGCAGTGGCATTGGTGCGGCACCTTTCAGATCAAGGCTTTCCAGCACTGTTTATTAACACATCTTGTAGCAGCACAACACAATGTTCAATTTGTCATTCAGACAAGCATGGAATACGAATGAGTCACTGCTGAATAGGAAACTTAATCAAATGCACAAGCCAGACAGGTTGTGGTTGATGTGTAATGTGGTTTTAACTGATAATGCAGTACAAGCTGTCACTGTGTTCTTTAATATTTTGACATGCCTCTGATCAGAGTACTTTGTGTTTGATCTTGCACTGGATCAGCAAACCCTATTAGACTTCAGTGTAAAGGAGAAATAAAGTCAGTCCTGAAAGGTTTTTCACACAAGAATCCTGAAAGGTTTTTCACACAAGAATTTGTGGAGGAAAGTTCATCAAAAAAATTAGAGGGGCCATGCTTCGTGTATAACAAGTGTCATATCACTTTGCCTTCTCCGTTATCACCACAAAAAGACAGGCACATATAGTGTGATGCTAAGCAAGGTGCAGGCTTAGACTAGACATTACATTGTGGGTTTAACTGGAGTCTCATCCAGGCAGTACTAGTAATCGTGTGCTAGGTGGGAAAGCAAATCCAAGAAGCAATTCCTCTTTCTTCATCAGTTTAATAGAGCTGTCATAAGTGCACGCCTGTATCTGTGCCTGTGAAATTTTTTGAAGTGATTAAAATGTTAAAAGATTAAAGTAGTGGTTCATTTTTCTCAGGGTTGTGTACACTGTCTCTCTTGAACAGCTCTATTCAAGTCTTGGTACCATAGTGCCAGCCTCCATTTCCTGCTCTCCCAAAGCCTCCCCAAATGACTAGTGGATCTTCAAAGGTCACTTGCTGTTCCTGCAGCGGACCAAACCACATCACTCTTTGTGCCTTTGCCCACAAAATGGTATTCATGGCTACACAGTAGCTCAAACACACGGTTTGGGTTTGGCTTGCCATGATTCTTTTCCTAATTGTCTCCCTCACTCTCACTTGGAGCTTGTTACTTAAACGTCATATATAGCTGCTGCTTCTTAAACGTACTGGATTCACCCACTTTTTTTCTGTGTAAGAAGCCAGTCCTGTCTGGTATTTGCAAGGACCTTCAGCATCTGTCATCATACAGATGAAATGTACTATTCTTATGTTTTGTACAATAGTCTTTTAATGATATTAAATTAAGGCCCATTCTTGATTAACTGCAGTAAATAACATCCTACTAGGCCAGCAGGGCCTCTTTCAATGTAAGCCTGTTTTCTCCATTCCATTAGTTACTTAGCGTTAAACTCACTTTATTTATTTCTATCAGATTCACTTGAATGATAAATTCCTTTTTGAAAGTTTTCAGATGCTTACTGCAGTACAGATAGGTTACATCAACCATATTTTCCTTGGGAAAAAAAATAGCAATCATCTTTACAAGAAGGTTCCCCTCTGAGTTGAAATTAAAAGTTCACTTCGACCATCCTATCTATAGCCTGGTAAATTAGCTTCTCCTCTCTTGAAATGCTTAGAGAAGAGTTCCAATATCACTGACATTACAAACTCTCAAAGTAAAGGTAACTATTGCTTGCACTTAGGTTAATATATAAAATTTCTTGCCATGAAGAAGCTTACTGTTGGCCAAGACTGCATCTGTGCTTCCGTCTTTCATCTACTAAGTAGGAATTTTGTAGTGGAGTGAGTAGCAGATGGCCGTACCTCCTTCCCGCCTCACAGTGTGACAAATGGTGGAGCAGTCAGAAGAGACAGCTAAAGAGGCAAGCCCAAGGAAGAGAAATTACATTTTTCTCCAAAGTGGCACACAGTACTTAAGCTTTCCCTTCTTCTGCCAGACTAAATAGGTGTTCTGTCCCTAAAAATAGTAAGCTTTTTTTATTAAGAATGTATATTTTTAACCATGTCTCCTTCAGAAAAATGGTTTGCTGTGAATTGTTTTAATTTTTGAAAGAAAGTTCATGTTCCTTTTTGAAATCAGCCATGCAAGCTTACATATACAAGTTCTCTTTCTTTTTTTTTTCCTTTTTCTTTTTTCTTTTTTTTTTTTCTTTTTCTTTTTTTTTTTTCTTTTTCTTTTTTTTTTTTCTTTTTCTTTTTTTTTTTTCTTTTTCTTTTTTTTTTTTCTTTTTCTTTTTTTTTTTTCTTTTTCTTTTTTTTTTTTCTTTTTCTTTTTTTTTTTTCTTTTTCTTTTTTTTTTTTCTTTTTCTTTTTTTTTTTTCTTTTTCTTTTTTTTTTTAACACAAATCAAGAAGTGCTAGATTGTGCTACTAAAGGCTTAGGAAAAATAAAAGAAAAAACAGGTATTAACTTTGCTCCCTTTTGATTCAGGCTTTTGGAAATTCCCATTCTGACACCCAGTGTTGCCCCAGAGTAACTCTGGGCCAGAAACAAAATGACACTTTGCTCATTATCAAACACCAGTTAGCAACTGCAGAAATGTGGCCATTTTTTGGTTTGGATTAACAATGTTTATACAATGAGAGCCTTGTAAATAAGTAGGCTGTGCAATCAAATGCTTGGAAGGTAATTAAGCACTCCTTGTTCCCTTTGTTCCTACCTCAGTCCATTAACTTTCTGACTTGGTATTCTCAGACAGTGGAAGTCCTGATCTAATTGAACTGTAATATGGAATGCTCTGATGCTGTTCAATGTGCTGTGTCCTTTCAATATCTTCTTTATAATAGAGATTGTACGTTATGCGATAAGCAACTTTCCATCTGGGCTACAGCAGTGTGGATTTAGAAACCACAAGATCTGATGTTTTGATCATCGCTGCTTCCTGTGATATTTAGTTCAAGCTAGTAATTCAGCATATCTGAATGCTTATGTATCTGTTGGTCATCTGAACTTTATCAAATCTGCCTGGCTTTGTTCAAGTCTTCATAGAGGGGTGCTATACATATATGAACAAGAAAATAAAATAATCTCAAGCATAGAAATAATTCTTTTCTAAACATGTGGGAAGGAAACCCTTGCTAAGCCTGGCATTGTTTCAAAGATGATATTTTCATTTTTGGATGCTTCCTCACACAGATTCAGATTTATCAGGGAGATAGGGTCAAAAGAACAAGGGGAAGTCAAAGAAACACTTAGGAACCATCACCCTGTACTTACTTTACTGGGGAGCATTTGACCTCAACCAATAAGCCTGATTCCCCACATCTCCTTATGAGCTTTTTTATCTCTTAAACTGTGGGAAACCGTAGGTTTTCTGAGGCTTCATAATCATAGCAACCATGCAAATGTATTATAGCAACACATCTGAGACAAAATTCATGACCTAATGTCCTAATGGCAGAGTTCATGAAGCAAGTTAATTGAAGGCTCCAAGTTCTTCCATTTTTGGCTTGTGCTGAAATACAGTATTTTCCCATGCCATTTAATTAGCTCACTGAGACCATCAGATTTAATCATTCTTAGTCACTCTTTTCAGCTCTTGACAGTTTCAGTCAAAAAGAAGAATGTGAAATTTATGTCTTTATCCTTCATTAAAGTAATAGAATGGATTTTTGAAGTGTCCCTTTGGAAATATTTGTGTAAGATCTCTCCTGCCTCACAGACATATGATAGGTATGTGCCATTTCAAGTCAGATCCATCAACATAAGGGGGGAAATCACTCGGGAGGTGATAGTGTCAAGTGAGTTGAGCAGATAGATTTTAACTGCTGATTCTGTGCAAGAATCAAAATACAATGTGCTTTGTACAAAATAAGTCCCCATTACCTGTATATTGGTGTATTGATTGACTGAAGATGGTGTAACTGAATCTCAATGCATTACACCCTCATGGATACCTTATACATAAACAAATGTAGAAACTTCTGGAAATCAAATGCAACTGGCCTTTTTAAACAAGAAGGCTTCCTTTTTAGACAGCATGCATTGAACAAATATGACAGGTATGGCCCACCTTTTATTTTCGCCTTCTCTATAGCACAGTGCTTTAAGTGGAGAGTCCTTCCCATAAATGATAAAAGGGATGTGGGATCACAAAGCGCCTTCTATTGTGATCATTTGGTGTTTTCCTACCCAGTCTAGAAATATGGGGTCTCTTAAGAGCGTAAGGGAAATAGCATGTTCCATGAAAAATACCTCTGCAGTTGTCAATCAAAGTCTGTGCAAATTGTAAACCGGCCTTCAGGGGAGGTTGAGAGCCCAAGGGCAACCTCTGCTGCAGTAATGTTTTAGTGTATTCAACTGTCCATCTTCTTTTCTCAGGTCCACAAGAGGTGGCTCAGGTTCCTCCCCTTCTGAGGCTGGGCCGGTGTGGCGGTGCCCGTCCTTCTTCCTCAGAGTCCTCAGAGCTGCTCTGCCACTTCAGCTCCTCTTGCTGCTCCTGATCGGGCTGGCATGCCTGGTGCCAATGACTGAGGAGGATTACAGCTGTGCTATGGCAAACAACTTTGCCCGCTCTTTCCACCCCATGCTAAAATACATGAATGGTCCTCCTCCACTGTGAAGGACACCTGTGAGACAGCAGAAGACCTTGCTGGAGTGCTGGCTGGGAGCAAGACGGTTTTAAAGGATGACAGGGTTTTCAGCATGGCAGCTTTACCTGTCTGCTGTAGCCACCACTGTGCCCATATCTTTCTCTGCTGGCACTCAGCTCGAAACGCATCAATGTATCAGTATCAACCTGCACAACGTATTACCTGAGTAGCATCATTTGAATACTCGCATCCTGGGTACTAAGGAGGATGCGACGTATGTGAGGGAAACCTCTTCTGTACAGCTGTTGGGATCTTTTAGCCACTTTATATCCAGGTCATTGCCCTGTACTATGCATAGCCAAGGACTTGATACTGTAGATCCTTTCCTGTGTGCTGCTCTAAATGACCCATTAGCCAGTCTTTGTTAAATACCGTCTCAGTATCTACAGTATACAAAATAACCAATGCTTAAGGAATTTTAGAGCGTTTGTAACATAAAATTTTAAAGAATCTTGTATGGCAATGTATTATTTCCTGTGGTTTCTGTTTCAGGCATGGTGTTCTAACTTTTGCTTTGGATGCACAAGATGTAAATCTGAGAAGCACTTTTTTAAGGTGTAAAAAAAATGGATGTAATAAATAAGATTGCAGAAGTTTTTATGAGGAAAAAACGTTGAATGTCAAGTTGAAAAACAAAGAACATATTTATGTATGTACAGTTTGCTAAGCCAAGTTTTGTTTGTATTGATTTCTTTGCATTTATTATAGATACCATAAAATATTTTGTCTACGTGCTTTTTAATGACAACTATTGAAACCCCTAAGTTTAGAACAAGATATGTATGGTATAAAAAAAAAGAGAAGACATCCATATGCTGCACTTCAAAAAATAATTAAAAAATTCTGTAACAAATTAACAGTATTAGGTATATGTTTGAATGAGAATATCTGGAAAACGACAAGTGGCAGAATACATGGGAAGGTATCACGTTAGAAGTTGTGCTGATACTGAAAGCAGTACATGTTTTGGATTAATAATTCATCACTTCAGGTTTTCTTTTTTTCAAGCTCCTTCTTGAAGTTCCCTTTCACCTGTGTGGGTTTTTTCTGTCTGTGTTTCTATGTCTGCATCCATGTGCAACCTTTGACAATTTGGGTTGTACCAGTCCACACTGAAGCAGATTTTTTTTCCTGTGGGTATACTGGAAACTTCCCAATGTTCTCCATAGCAGCTCAATACCAAGATAGATATTAATGTCTTACCCATCATTATTTTAGTGGAATAGGCCCAAAACATAAGCATAAATAGTAGAAAAACAGAGCAAATTGAAAACTCACTAACTTTCCAGAACTACTGTGAAAACTTGCAGTCTACTCAGTGGCACTTTGCCCAGCTTATCTGTCAGAACTCTACTTTGAAAGAACAGGATTCTTCTCAGTTATGAAAAAAACATGGATTATGGCTCTAAGTTACTGCTCTTTAATAAGTTTGGAGGTTTTGAAGACATGACACACACAGTGTGAATTTTTCTTCTACATTAGATGTTCTTGTGTAGAATATATTGGCTTGCATGACAGAAATAAAAAAGCCAGAAAAAAACTACAAGCACATTAGTTGCTGTTATGTAGAATTACTTTTCTGGCATGTCATCTTTTGACCTGTTATGAAGAGAGGGTGGTCAGAGGTAGGGAACCACAAGCTGAACTCCAGCACTTGGAAGAGCCAAAATAAAGCTTCCTTTTCAGATAAGTATAACATTTGGATTTTTGTGAAAAGGATTTTGTATGTTCACAAAATATTTTCAGTGTCTGAGACACAAGTCTGGACTGACACAAGTACGTGTTCGTTTCAAGGCTCGGTTTTCTTCATTGCTATTCAGAGATTATGCTAGGCTAGATTAACATTCATAATCACTGATTCTTAGTAGACAAAGACATGGAACACACATTTGGGCTACAAGGAAGAGCTGTTACTTGAAAAAGGCCTGAAATATTACATAAAATTGACCTCTCTCCTCTTTTCTGATATTTTTCTTTCTGGTGACATAATTTAATCAATGGTAATCAGTGAACCTATGTGAATAATTCAGTAGTTTTCCGGATCTGTTAGTCTAAGTCTGTGCATACTTTAGACATCCATTTATCAGCAAGTCTCTGGGTCTGCTGGTTAATTTTTTGTTGAAAGATATTTTTATTTTCTTTCAAAAAAAAAAACACTGGAAAGGAAAAAAAGACTAATATAGTGAGAAATAAGGATCTCAGCCTGACTGTCTCCTATTTTCCAGAAAGGAAAGAATGTGGAAGATCACATCATCGTGTCAGTAGCCCTTTCAAATTCAGTGCATTTTTGGCTGATGATTACCTGCCGGACACAAATGCACGGTCTCTCCTCTACCTTGCTGATGAACTGGTGGACAGTGTCCCTGCTATGCTTTGCTTCCTTCCAGGTGTTTCAAAGTTTCTTGTGTTCATACTGCTCAGCTCTGTTCTGTAGCCATAGATCTGACTATGAATGTACTGACTCTTGATGTAGAGAATTTTATTGACCCCAAGAGATCCGCTCACACAAAGCAGTCCTCCCAATGAACAGCAAATGCTCCACAATGCCTGTGAGTAAGGCAGTCACAGTCACAAGAGACTTATTAGAAAAATGTCATAGTCAGTAAAAATGCCTGTTTGTAAACCCTAAATTTCCTATACTTTCAAGGACAGGAATGTCAGTCTGTAAGCTGATGTGTCAAGGGAATCACAGACAATTTTCATCANGGATCTTGATCTTAAAAACTGACACCAAGAAGGCAAAATGTAAATAAGTGGGCAGGCTCTTTACAAGTTCCATCCCAAGAGTGCCAGTGATTTGGAGGTCTAGCTTGAGTTGCAAACCCCCATGAGACACCAGCATCTGCATTTATCACCACAGCATGAATCAGGTTAAATTGAACAACCGTAGGGGGGAGAAAACACAGCAAGGAAGCTGTCAAGCATTGCAGCCAGTGGCACTAGTCAGCTTGGCAGCCTGGGCACATTTCTCATCCTGATAATGGGATGCTAAAACTCTTTAAGGAGTGCACAAGTTAGAGTGTGAGATGCCCTGTCTCTGTGCTGTTGCCTGCAACCCAACATCTCTCCTCTTTATGAAACATCACCTACTTGGGCTCTCTAAACACAAGGGACTGATTTCTGGTAATGCACCTTGAGCCTTGGCATGAGGAAAGGCAGTGCAGGAGCTGCCAAACTCTGGGTCCCAGTTGAAGGCACGTGTTCAAGTACAGAGATAGTAGACTGCCTCTTGTGGAGCTCAGGTCATTACTATGCTGTATTTTTTCCTCTTTTCTACTGTAGATAAATGCAGTTACTTCTGTAGAGGTGTAATCATCCCTGCAGCTTGACATACCTTGCAACTCTGAACCATGTTTATTAGCCTCTAGTCACCTCACAGCTAGTGAGTGTTTTAAAAGCAACTGGTTGCTCAGTGACTCCAGACTGTGGTATCGAGGCACCGTCCCATTATGCTTGTATTGACAATAGTGAAAAATAATGAGCCCAATTTGCCCTGGACTTCCTGCAGCTGTTTGTGGAGCCTCATTTGTGGACCACACTTCACAAAATCTGAAGGCAAGCTGCAAAGTGGCATTTAGAGATATCTGACAGTGTTAGGAGTACAAATGATCTCAACTTGACAGAAGTAGTGTGGCCTTATTCCTCATAGCTGTGAGCATGATGACACCCATTACCTATCCCCCACCCTGCTCCAGCAGCAATAACAGCTTCTTTCTGCAGCAGATCAATTGCTCCTCACCGCTGGTTTGCCACCCTTCCAGCTTTGCTGCAAACACTGTGAACACCTGCAGTACTGCTCTCTCCTTCCTTAGAACTTCTTTCTGCATCTGATTATTGAACGAGAACAAAGATGCTGGGATTGCTTATGAGCAGTCATCCCCGGCCCTCAGTCTTGTGTTATTTGCGCTTGAGAGATCTGTTTACAACTGATAGCATCTCTCAACGTGCTCATCATCATCATGTGCATCTGAGTGGATGTGTGTCTGTGTGTTCAAAGGCAGAACAGAAACTGGTTACAGCCTTCAAACTACAGATGCTATCAAGACTTAGCAACTGTAGGAGGATTCTGAGAACTAAAAGCAAGTCAAGGAGAAGAAATATAGATTCTGAAGCAAAAGAAACCATTGATCTGTTCTCTTTCTGGCACTTACCATATTTTATTTGGTGTTTAAAGCCGTGGATTATGGAAAGGAAAAAAGCAGAACAGTGAGTTTTCATATAAACTGGGTGGTTTGGCAGCAGTCAAATGCAGAATTCATCTAAAACAGTGTTTTTCTAAATTGAGGGGGGAAAGGGGAGTGCAGGAGAGGGTCATTTGTCTTTTGGGTTGTATGTATTACAGGCACAGAGTTCCCTGCATCAGGGAACTTGTCTAGGTACAGGCTGAGTGGTTTTAACCTTGGCAGCATGTTATGAAATGCACTACAGCCAGCTGAATTCTCTTGTTGTAGCACTGTTTGGCCATAATTAGCCCCAGAGGGACATAGGAGTGCAACCTGTATTTGGGAGAAGTTATGCTGTGGTAGTAATATTAAGAACATTAGACTATTCTAATAATATTCCCCAATAGATAAATAAATAAGAATGATTTGGAGAATTAATTTGTCTTCCCAGAAAGCAGTAGATAAATATCTGTGAAGCAAGATAAAAGGAAATTAATAACTGCTAGCTGAAGCACTGAAGATTTGTCATAGACTAAGGCCTGGTTAAATGATAGAAATCTGAATTTTGGTAAATGATTACTCTAAAAGCAGATAGGAACTGAAAGCTGTAACATCTATTGTTTGGTGCCACCTAATACGTCATTCCAGAAAATGAACTGGTCAAAACTGCTTTGTTCAAGTAAGAATCTGTTTAAAAACCTGAGACGCAGCAAATGGGTTTGACCACAGTGAGGTCTGAATAACACTGGCACATTTAACTTTTTGGAAAGACAGGAGAAGGAAAAATAAAGTAAGAAAGTGTTGTCCATTTCTTGTATCAAAGCGGGGTGGGGGGAGAGGTGCGCTAGAGAGTTGTTCTGGTCAGGGATCATGCAGATGTGGATGTAGTTTGCACACAGGTTACTCAGGTCAGGCTTTTTTTGTTTTCTGGCATGTTGTAATTCCTGGAAGACTGCTGTTATGGATGTTGTAATTGTGGGTTTTTCCATTTCTTTGTTTTTAGAAAGGATGTTCTAAAAAATAGCTGGAATTAAACCTACCAGAGTCCATGTTTTTATGTAAGTGCTCACAAGGCTATCCGAGATGTGGAACATTAATGGTTGTAGTATTCTCTTCATAAACAATTCAGAAATTGTCTGGGAAGCTCTCCTGGCCATAGAGCTGCAGGTTGCACATGGTTAACACATATAACACATGGTTGCACTTTTGACTCCTTTGCTAAAACTGAAGCATTGTGCAGGCAAGTATGCAGACCATGGGGGCAAGGGTAGAAAAAAGTACTGGAACAAAGCATGATGCTGTAGCATTATGGTTGAGATAGAGATAGATAGATAGATAGATAGATAGATAGATAGATAGATAGATAGATAGATAGATGACATTTTTGAGTTGTAGTTTCTTCTCCTATTTTCAGATTTAATGTAAGCAAAAAATCCTGCAAGGGCAGAGTAGAAGAGAGATTTCTCAATCTTTTCTGCTTTCATACAAATGCCTAAACTTTAAAGCTTTTATGTGCCCTGACTGTCACCACAAAATGGACAGCACTTTTTTGCTCATCTCTAGAATTTAACATATTTGTTATATTGTCACCTTTCCATGGATGACACAAGTTCTGAAGAGGTGAGTGAAAAATGAAAAAAAATCTGACAAGAAGCAAATCTTTCTGTCTTAGATAGCAGCATTCAGTCTTTATCTGTAGAGGAGATAAATATCTTAGTCCCAAAAGTGGTGCGAAATTTGGCCAAAAAATGCCTGAAAACACATCCTTTCCCCACATGCACATTTTTCACCTGTTTAAAATGGTAACATTCTGAAGTTGTGCGCAAATGTGTAGGAATGGAAGACAGCAGGAGATAAATTTCATATCACCTGTATGCCTGCAGAAATGAAGACATTAGCAGAATGACACCTTAATACCACAGCACAAAGTTCTTAAAGGGACATGAGAGCTAGTTAGCCTTGCTCCTGCTGAGATAAGTGCTAAATGTTATTATTTTGATGGTCAATTTTCCTGAAGACTTCATGACCATTTTTACACTTGAGCCTTTGTGTCTGCAGGATGCCGTGGTGAATGGTAGTAATTGGAGTCTGGCTGGGCATAAGAACAAACACGTATGCAGTGTCCTTCCACGGGCATTCTTTCTGTGTGAGCACTCTGATAGGTGCTATTTTATGTGTTTGGATTTTCCTCTTCTCTTCACTGTGTGGGTGGTGGAGACAAGCAGTGCATTGCAGAGCAAGGAAATGTAAATTTTCCAGCCTAAGAAACAGCTGCTTCATGGGGCTTTTAATGTTGCAGTACCTGGCTAAGAAAAAAAAATTTAAAAGTCCATCATTTAATTTTGAGGAATAAGCATGGCCAAAAGGCTTTTAATGACGGAGGTGCCCCACTGACTGAGAACACCAAGGCTTTAGCCCCTGCAGAGGCCACTATCTCATTGCATTATGAGGATTGCCTTAACTAACAGAAAAGAAAAGCAGTCAAATATGTTCTTTCATGATGCCTTAGCTGTGTCATACCTTTCTAATTAGTTAGAATATAATAGAATAATAGAATAAAATATGCTGGAACAAGACAGGTGTCACTTATATGTGAGGAAAGAGAGAAAGGAGGGATGTGGGGGATGCCAGTGCATCCAGCTGTGTGCACGTACATAGGATCCCCTGGGGGAGCTGCTCTGGGAAGTGTTGTGTGTGCAGTGAGGGAAGCAAGGCTGATGGGCCTGCTAAAGGTGAGCCAGGAGTTTTGGCTGCAAAAGCTCTGCAGCGAAATAGGAAGGCATGTCCTTGCTGTATCATTTGTCAAACTTTTTCACCCAGCACATGTAAGAAATTGGGAATGAAGCTGGAGTCCTGGATGGCTCCTGACAATTGAAATGTGCCCAGTGCTGAGCTGCAGAGGCCCTCTTTCTGGTGGGTTCTGGGTGTTTGAGCAAGGTGACATCTCATCCACCTTCTCCCATCACAGAAAACGTATCATGGGAGGGAATGAAGATGAGGGAGACAGAGTCTTTTCAGTTGTTCTCACTGTCAGGGCAAAAGGCAACGGGCATAAATTAAACCACATGAAATTTCATCTGAGAACAGGCAAAATATTTTATAACATGAAGATCGTCAAGCAGTGGAAAAGGGTACCCAGAGATGTAGAATGGTCTCCTTTTGTGACTGTTCAACGTTGAACTGGCCAAGACCCGTGGCAGTCTTCTTTAGGTGATTCCTCTGAGCAAGGAATTGGACTAGACATTCTTCAGTGATGCATTCTCAGCTCACTGCACTGTGATGTTTTGTTTTCATGTGGTGCTGCAGAAAGAGATGGACAAAAGAATGCCTAATCTCAGGCAGTGTGCAATCCCAGTGTGCAATCCTTTGCTCATTCAAATTGGTACAATTTTTGCAGAGGTAAGTATGTTAAGACTTTTATCCGTGCAGTTTTAATTTAGGAGTGCCAGGTTTTTGATTTTGCAGGAATACCCTCCTATCTAGCTCTTCTTGGGTTAAGACCGTGAGTTCAGTATTATGTAGCAACTGTCTTCTTAAGCCATTTCTCCATGAACTGTAAGTGCTTATTTGGTCCCGTGGTTAAAAAATTGTATAAAGCCATGGAGTGGTGTCATATTTTGAGTTAGCACTCAAAATTAGTTTATTATTTTGAGCACATATGCATGTGCAATTAGTTCCTATTGCTCTGACCCACCCTTCGTGGCCAAAGAAGCAACTTTCAGTCAAGTTCTTTGCCATGAAAGCATATTGCAAAACAATCACATGATTTAGAACCCTTGTTCAGTTCTACGCAGCAATTGAAATCCCAGCAGTCCCCAGCTTTCTTCTGGAGACTGAATAGGCTATTTGCTTTCATATTTGACAAACTATAAGGTGAGGTTTCACATGAACAAAGTATATTGCTTGTTTTGTCTTCATCATTGAGATGATAGAATTGAGGTAATAATCTTATAATTTTTTCCTTGTAAAGTAAGTACAGTGAAACATCCCATAAAAACAAACAGCTTTTACATATGTATTCAAGTAAGAAAAGAACCTATGAGCCAGCAGTCCCATGTTGAACCAGCACGGCACAGAAAATAGCTTTAAAAAAAAAAATCAACATAGGGACCATAATCTCTCTGTTACTGACAAATATACATGCTACAAGTATTGAAATACCTACATATGCATGCAAATGCTGTAGATTACTGGTTTGATTTTTTGCAAACACCAAATAAGATTTTGAGATTATTTTACAGAATTAGAGTTTAGTTGAAAATGGTCTTATGTCAATAAAAGTGTCTTTCATTTCTTTTCATCCCTTCCTGGTGGCTTAGTCATGACAATTTTTTTTTTTTCCTGAGGACTAGTTTTGCTTGGGAAAGGAGTCCTGTTTGCCTTGATATAAACTGGCTCATGGTAAGTGGCATCCAGTTACAGAAATCTTAATTTACAGAGTTTGTCTCTTCTGCCATAATCTATTTCACAACCCAAAATAAGGAATATAAAGCAAAATACTAAGAGCATTAAAGTACATAGAGTACAAGGTACTTAGGTTACTTCCCTGGTGTCATTCGGATTACTAGAGATTACACCTAGCTTGTTGTTGACTCTAGGCATGGCCACTCTGATGCTTTTCAGGGAAAGTGAAGAAACTAAGAAGCAGTTCTCATTTTCACTTAGATGCACAGAAACAGACGCATTCTGATTCTTTCAAAAACAGTGTACCATTTTGCTGTCTACTGGAAAACTATAAGCAGAGAAGCATATTTTTAAAACATGCAAAAGATAAATTAAACAATGTGTTCTGATTAATTCTTTATTTTCAACATCAAATACATTGATAAAAATCTTGCACCAATCAGGTAGCCTACCAGATTTTTTATTTAGACTTTTTTAGAACTTTTTTAGGTGCAAAACAAAGAAAAAATACCTCACCAAAACCAAAGACGTCAATAATTTCATATGCATCAGTGAAAGAACAGAATACTTTGACAAATACATTATGACAGCTGAGCCTATGCCAAAGAAAGGACTTTGCATTGACAGACTACATAGTGCACACAAAAGCATTGGTTTCATAGTACATACAATAAGGTAATACATAAAGTGGCTTGATAATGCAAGTCTCATGACCAGCAGTCTATCCCTTCCTTTTTCAGTGGGCACTTTCTGAAGAAACAGACTTCTAATCGTAGGCACACAGGATTACAGAGCTTACTAATTTGCAAGATGGCAGCATATAATTTTTTTAAATTTTTTTTTTATTTCTTTAGGCACATTTGAATCCAAAAGAATTTAATTTCTTTTTAACACAGTGCAAAACCAAATACCCTTTATTGGGCAACAATCACTTTGAAAACAACTTTCAGGATATAAGGCTACCTACACTTGAAGGATGAAAGGGAATTGTGTGTAGAAAGGATAGGACATTAATATTGGGAAAACATTAATTTTAAACTCTCAGATCAATTTGAGATTATCCTGCAAGTGCAGGTGACAGCAAAGATTGGTTTGTGTTATGATACCATCATTAACATCCCCCTTCTACTACATGTGATGATGTCCTATCTGTAAAGCCATATCACGGCTGTAGATAGCATTGAAAACATCCATCTCTTTATTCAAAGTAAGAAATGCACTTCGTGCACGTTCAGCTGAGAATGTCTTATATACAAAATCCCATTATCTGTAGGTTGAGTTGCACTCTAATTTTAAAGCAGGATATTATATATACAAGAGGGGTTTGCCATGTTCTTACCTAAGCCAGTAATAAGACTAAAGACCTATTGAGGCAGAATTTTTACTTTGTTGGTAGTTTGCTTAGTTTTAAACATTTGGCACGGCTTTTAAGGAATCAGTTGGCATCAGTTTAAATGGATGGAGGCTCCAATTCAAATCCTGGCTCTTATGAACGGGATGGTTTGAGGGTTTTTTGTTTTCTTTTTTTCAACTTAAGGTCCAGTAATCTACTGACAGTCCT
>VYZQ01042815.1:45687-73392 GCA_013400655.1 Mystacornis crossleyi
CACACACACACACACACACACACATGCTTTTACTGAATACACAAAAAGACAAAATCTTCAGCACATTCAGAAAAAAAATGACACTACAATATGCATCAAGAAAAGGCCTATGAGCTTACGGTGACTGCTTCACATGTTTAGGCTTGAGCAGTTTTTGAGGAATCTTCTCAAACGTAGGTAGCATCTAGCTTTAGAATTTCAAACTGCTCATATCCTCAGATATGTACATGAAACTATTATAGACACCATTATGTACATTCACTAAAGAATTGAATTCTTGACTTGAACCACAAACCCATCCTATGCCTTGCTGCCTTCACAATTGTTGTGAAAGTTGATCTCGCTGCACACAGACTCTGCCTGCATGACAGGAAGCATAATTAGACATAGGCACTCCTGTATGGCATTACTTGCACTGCTTCCTATATTTGGTTTCTTCAGGATATTCCAATCAACATAAAGGTTTCAACTATAGTAGAAGTATCCTTGAACCCTTTCACTAGCACTGTAGCCAGCTGCTATGGAGCAGCCTACACACGTGATAGGAAACATCCTCACTGGCAGGATGGTTGCTTCCAACCAGCTATTGGAATAGTCTCTGGTCCGTGCTAACTCCCGATCTGCACCTATCAACCAGAAGTGCAGATAGCACAGGGAAAGTTTATCATTAGATTAGTAAAACATCCCTGGCATATGTAATAATCTCATTCCAGTACCCAGCAAAGTTCCCTGACATTTATTTTCTAGCATAGAGGCAGTCAAACAGCAGCACTGACTCCTACTTTGGATAGCATGTCATATGGATTTCTTCAGTCTCTTTCATGTCTTGTTGAAACTCTTGATGTCAGTGGACCTTTTGTATACTTACAGTTGGTCTGAAGAATCAGACTGATCCTTATGAATATCTTTAGGAGCTACAGACATGCATGGAGAAACAGAGATTTATCTTTCCAGACATGCAGTCCCAGAGTCTACACCATTTCTGAGGCTCATTGCCCAGTTTTAGTGTCACAGGTGAGCTGGCTCTTAACAGTGATTTTGAAACATGCCACAAGAGCCAAAGAAAGCCAAGGCAAGGAAAAATCTGCTGCTCTGACTGTGATGCCCACTCTCCCACACTCAGCTAAGACCACACTCTGCTGAGTGGGATGGGACCATCCCACCCTTCTGCGCCAGTCTCTCACTGGCATCCTCACCCCTTGCTTTGTAGCACAACAAAGCACAGGACAGGGCGGGAGTGAGGTGGTGTTGTAAATAGTGCTGGATCCTGTATGTGTATGAAGACCTTTCTTTAAGACCTGATGATTTTTGTAATCATCTGGTCTGATTCAAGAGTATTTCTCTGTTATTACTTTTTGCCACGTTGCCCTGAATTTACACTCTTGGGCAACAGAACAATTTAGCTTTCTAGGATCAGACAAGATAGCATGCATGCAAAGCAATTCATCTAGAGGATATGGTAAGGGTACCTAAAAGTTTGGTCAGAATGAGCTTGTCTGGTGATGTAAGCCAACGAGGTAAAACAGTATCATTCTGAGACAGCGGTTCCTTTATACTGCAGGAAGAAAAGAGGCAGGAATCTTAACTAAACTATCAAGGCAGTCCCTCGCAGTGCAGCTTCACTATGGCACGCTGAGATGCCAGTCAACTTTCCGTTTATACTACCCAAGAAGTCATCCAGAATCTCCACAAAACTGCTTCGAAGTTTCAAGCAAGCAAAGGATTAAGTGAGTTCAGGATTTTGGGTGGATATTAACAAAGACTGCCACTCATGAAGATACCAATATGCATGGGTGGTATGGCCTATCAATTTATAGTGAAACGAATGTATGGTTTAGATTAGGACTAGATTAGTTACCCAAATAACATGCAAAATTAAATAAAAACACTGCAGATTTTTAATCAAGTTAGCCTGACAATCCTTGTGGCTGTCCATGGCAATGAAATGTCTTCCATTTAGGATTAGCAATCAATTTAGGCAAGCGCTTGACAAACACTCATATGGAAAATGCTGGTGTCTGTTGTCACTGGAGTGTTTTCAAAGGTGGCACTGTAGATGAAATGAAGCACGAGCTAGGTAGCACACTGCTGGGTTTCTCATACTATTGTATATGCTGACTTCTGTTTATATCGTATTCTGCATATTCTCCTCTTCTTTGCTGTTTACATAAAAAGACTGCAAGGAATGAGATGAAGCTGATGCAGTTGTCAGCTGGCTTCGGTTGTCCTCTTCCATGGGTGCAGCACTCCTGGCTGCTGGGGCATGCAGTCGGTGAGCGTCCAGCATCTCCAGCAAGAGATCGTAGAGTGGAACTACGTTCTTACACTTCATGTTGTACAGGTGCTCCATTCCTTTGTTGCTGTGGATTGTAGGAAACAACATTTACTTTCCAAATATGCTATGGGGGGAAAAAAAGCTACCAGCGAATAATATTTGCTGGGTTCATATAAAAGCTGTCTTGTACAAAACAACTAACTTAGCAGTGCATTTGCTGTACATGACTGCTGCAGTACAAGCAGAGGGCGGCTTCAAAGAATGTTGCAGACTGCCCGTGGTCAAGTTGCCTTCTAAACGTGTCTCTTTTGCTCTTCTTTTCCTAAAAAGTAGCCTAGAGCACACAGACTCTTAACTTAGCCACTGTGACTAAGTGGATGGGATGAATTTTACCTTTTCCGTAATAAAAAAATATCAGTTTTCTTTCCTGGAAAATAAGCTCAACCAATTTCTTAGCAAAAGCTCACTTACATCCTTTCACAAAACTGTGAAACAAAAATTAATTTTACTATACATCTGGAGTTTCCTTAATTGTTAAAATTCTTCTTAGAGGGGGAAAAAAGGGATCATTAATACCAGAATAAAGAAATTCTATAAAACGGCACAGGTGAAAAAAACCACATGCACACATCCCTCGACTTTTTCCCAAAGATCTACGTATCAGTCCAGGAGGTAAAATTTGCATATTTCAGCTTTAGTAGTTATGATGTGTTGTTCACTCTAATTTAATTAGCTGAAATAATGAAAATTTAAATCTGTTTAACAACATCTCCTGTGCTTTCATAATTATAAAATCTACAGCATATCTTTGTAGAAATTTATCATGTTAACACCTCATCCACTGATCAGCTGCCTTAAGAGGTAATTTGGGAGAATCACTTGCTGCAACTATTAACAGTGTGTCTGGCAGCTCACCTTTGATTAGCAAAAGGCATGGTCGTCTACACTGGAATTTAGTAGCTCTGCATTTATCCTCATCCATAAAATTCATATAATGATCCTAATCTCTTTTCTAAAGTTTTTTGCAACCACAACACTTGTGAAAAGTGGCTACATAAAAGTGATAGTTTTATTAAATCTTATAAGAAACTAAAGTTTGCAGAGCTAGGCTAGTTCGACATTAATAGTCTACTCAGTACTTCTCAAACACCTGTGTCTGGGTCTGGGGTCCTCACCCTGAGAAAAACTTAGACCTGTTAGAACAGCTTCAGAGCAGGGCCATGAAGATGATCCAAGGGCTGGAGCACCTCTCCTGTGCTCCTCTCCTCTCCTCCTTAGCAGGCTAAGAGAATTTGGCTTGTTCAGCCTGAAGAAGACCTTACAGAAGCCTTCCAGTACTTTAAGGGGCCTCGAAGAGCTGGAGAGGGACTTATTTACAAGGGCATGTAGTGATAGGACAAGGGAGGATGGCTTCAAACTGAAAGAGAGCAGGTTTAGATTAGGTACTAGGAAAAAATGCTTTACTAAGGGTAGTGAGGCATTAGAACAGGTTGTCCGGAGAAACTGTGGGTCTCCCATCCCTGAAAGCGTTCAAGGCCAGGTTGGATGGGGCTGTGAACAACCTGGTCTAAGTGGAAGGTGTCCCTGCCCATACCAGGAGATATTCCTCCCCTCAAACTATCAGCACAATCAAAATGAAAAGCAGAGGAAATGTCATCCAGAAAAAACAAATGGGGTAAATATTTTCATGTGGAAAGTGGTTTTGGTCGTTTTTCTTTTTTTTTTTTTGTAACAGCCCTTCACACAGTTTGCACTCCCACCCGTGAAGGAGAAGTGTGCATGTGCATTTGTGACACCTCTCTTGCATGGGCCCAGCACAGAAGTGCTGACTATGTGCTTGCTCTCACCTCATGTGTCTGATATGAGAGAGGATGAGGAGGAGCTGAGCCAGTCGTCTGTGTTGCTGCTGCAGAGAAAGGCCCGACTTAGCCATTAAGTGTATCAGAGTGTCTGTGATCTTATCCAGGACACGGTGAATATAGTCTTTCTCTTCCAGAGATTTCAAGGTGCTGGAAAGAAAAGTGTACACACCTAGAGAAGAAGGGAGAAAGAAAACAAACAAACCACAGACAAAAATTACTTTGCTGGACTCAGAGTTGCCCAAGGTATGCCTTGTGGTGCCTCTTAAGCTGCGTTAAACCATGAGATCTGACTGTGAGCCAGCTCTCCTGCTTGGCAGCCAGGTCACTGTTTTGAATGACCCTGGGGCATGGATTTGGTCACTGTGGGCAAAGCAGGAGGAGGCAGACAACGCCTCTTCCCTGCGTGGGTCCCACCAAGGTCTGTAGCAGGTGCTGGCTGACACCTGGAGCTAGACCTACATGTGGGTTGTGCTCTCCTCTTGGTCACTTGGCTCTGAAACCTTGAGGAAATGCTGTTCCCCTTGAGAGCTCTGCAATACTTACCAATCAACCCAAACTTTCAGCAGCTTTTGCCATTTTTTCTGCTGTACAGTATTTGATTTTTAGTGATTTTCTAGTCAATCTAGAACTGAATAAACTTACCACAAAACATGTAAACAAAACCAGGGTTTGTTTATGGATGTTTGCCTCAACAAGACCCTCCCAACCAAGCAAGAGCCTTGAAAGGTGTGCTCCTTCACCTGCAAACCTGACTCTCCTTTAAAAACCATGTCCAAATCAACTTGTGCAAATTTAGCTGTCTTGAATTGCTCACTGCTGAAAGTGAGCAGCCTGAAGGTTTGGAACAGATAGAAGTTTTTCCAGAGGACAAAACACATTAAAACTCCCCCTCCAACAGCCCCTCTACATCACCTCTGAGAGTCTCTAATCCAGGCGTAAGAGCATTTTCCAGTGCTAAATCTTGTGAGCACGGAGCACATCAGCTTTCAAAACAGGAAAGTCTAAACTATTTTGGGCTGTTTTATCTTGATTTTTTTCTGGACAGCAACACGCAGCCAATGTGAATCAGGTCACAACAACACTGCGCTGCCAAAAGAGACCTGTTGCATTCAACATCAGTTTTTAAATCTTTTGGACTGAACCAATAACTCTAAACAGGTCGTATTGCCATAATCCAGTCCTGAGGCACTGAAGTTTAAGATGTGCATATGGTAATACAATCAAACTGGCTTCATCATAGTGTTCATTATCCTGTGTCTATAATAGACTTGACAAATCCTGTACTTTGGCCCTTCTGCATCAGCTCACGGAGCCAAGAAGAGATCTGGATTTTGTCCTTGGAAAAAAATTGTTTCTGGAATTACATTTTATTCTGCTTTTCTTTAAAGCATCATATATAGCAGAATATGGAATGCAATTAGTGTTATTAAGAATAAAAGACACACGGACACCGACATGCACACACGGACAGACATATATGCTCTAGCTTGTTTGCACTGTTTGCAGCCTTGGGGACACCACTGGATTTGAAGATAACAATACTTTGCTGTGCATCTGAGCAGTCAGGGAGTTGAGATTTTGTTAACATCTTCTTGGCCTACCTCACCTCCTCACATCACCTGGGTACTTCAAGAACCTGACTGCCAGAACTACTGTAACCTGCAAGTAGCTTTTTTGATTTGGGGTCTTCTGTACTAGAAAGAAATATAAATTTGTTTGGGAATGTGAGTGCCTCTGGGAAAAAGTAAGTAAGAAACTGTTTTAAAAAACCAAAAGGATAACTCAAACAGCACAACTTCTGAAAATCATCAGTCAGAGTACTTAATTTTGGTAATGAATATTGCTTCAAATTTGATATAGATAAATAGTACAGTGGTCTCTTCTTGCAGAGCTTTTCCTAGCTATTATTTTTCCTAGCTATTATTTTCACTGAAATTAATTCTCAAAACAGAAACTGGTCCTGGGGCTTTTCTCTGCTGAACCTTTCTCAGCTGACTCTGAACCACCCTCACATATGCCCATTGAGAATACAAGGCTTGATAGCTTAACAGGTATCTGTAGGGGCGAGATTCTTAAATATTACTGGCGAAACACAGTCCACTAGAAGGAAATATTAACCTCGTAAATGCACAGTCCCTCCAGAGCAGTTTACTTCAGCCACAGGAACCTATTGTGCTCTTGCAGCAATACCCTACAGCTTCATATTACTGAAACTAGTAAAAGAAAAGAATCTTTTAGGAGGAATATTTTCTCACCTAGGTCTAGTCTAGAAGCTATTAAAAACTGTAAATCAAAAAAGCACTCCCCAATAACTGTAGAGAATTCAGGCAATTGCCAGTCAATAACTGCCAAGGAAAATTATGTTACCTTCCACACCCTCCTGATGATTGCTCCTGCCCCAGGCCACTGACCAGAGATTTCCCAAGAAGAAATGCTGGCTATCACACACTCATACACATCCAAGCAGAGTTTTCAAATGAGAGTGCAGAACACTGCCTTAGGAAGGTGAAATTTAGCAGTCTCAAAGGCCTTTCCAAGCCTCAGTTGAATAGCTACCAGGTTGTTTTCCAGGTCTTTCTGTAGGTCAGTATTGTAAAACATAACAGGTGTAAGAACAGAGAAAGCACCACCCACCATGCCCATAACACACAGAACAGGATCCCTTGGGGACCGCAGTGCTACCATGCCAGCCCTTGGCATACGTTGATGTAATTTTATATCTCTCACCATATATAATTCTATATTTGTTGCATGTTACTATAGAAGAGAATGCCCTCAACATCTTTTCTGTCATAATAAGTCCCAGTTTAAAATATTTTTGTATTTAAAGTTCAGGCTCACAAAATAATTCCCAAGGCCCTTCTTCTTCCACTATGCCCCATTGCTCAGCGGTAGCAAGACAGGCTGATATGAGGAAATTCTTCTCTGTACCATGCTCTCCTGGAATCATCCAGCCCCCAAAATAAAGAAACACATGAGAATGACAATTTAACAGGAACTGAAAAACATCAGGAGAAAAGAATAACAATCAGTCCTGTGGAACAATGTATCAGGAGGTCTACAGTGTGCATCAAATCAGGCAAGTCTTTCCATCTCTATGGACTAACCAGCTAACTAATTAGGCAAATCAGCTGCTAAGGCAGAGGTGATCTACATCTTCATGTCCAAAATGAAAGCCTGTTGCTTTGCCATATAGTACCACTTCTCTTCTCCGACACACTCAAAAGTAAAATATCTGGCATCATGTTGCCTTTTCATGTTTCTAATACTTATTTTCCAATGTTGAGTAACAGACCTTTAATATTGAGCTGAATGTGGTTTTCAAAAATACAGCTTTACTTTTTTAGTCAAAAGATTTATTGCTGCAGCTTTAGAGGGGCACCTTTAGGTTTGTTATTTAGCTGGACACAATGATGTCCTTGTTGTTACAGACATGCTTGATATCAAACATGATATCAAATCATGCATGTTACAAACATGCCTTGATATCTCAGGAAAAATGTGGAGGTAACATAAGAATATACCTTGGTTTATAAACAAAACCTTCCATCTTTTCCACATGCACTGAGCAAAACTAAAAAAAATTGCATTTTGTCCAAAATCACATAGAAAAAGAGTGTAAAGACATTAAACAGTCCTGAAAGATGTTGCAAAACCAGAAATGTCCAACAAAGGCAATTAACAACACTACTTCATGCGAAGAGACTGCCAGATGTTCAAGGATTTAATAAAGAAATGTTTGTGTACACTCAGTGAATTAAATCCACACAAAGCTTTAGAAAGAAAATGCAGACAGCTTTTAAACATGACATGTAGCATAATTAGTCCTATTTGTTTAATTAATCCACTTGTTTAAATCATTTTGAGATCTACTGGTTTAATCACATGCATATATAATACAGACAGCATAATAAGCCAAAAATTCATTGTGTGCTTTTCTGCTGTTTCTTTAGTAGATTTGTGAATATTTACATATTCACTCACAGAAAGAAATCAGGTTAAGGTAGGCTTGGAGGTCATCTAGTTCATCCTCTTGCTCAAATAGTGGTAACTTCAGGGTTAGATCAAGCTGCCCAGAGCTTTGTCCAGGTGAGTTCTGAGTATTTCCAAGGACTGAGATCCTACCATCTTTCTGGCCAACCCATTCCAATGCTAAACCTCTCACTGGATAGAGTTTTTGTTCTGTTTATCTGGTCAGGATCTGCCTTGCTGTGGTTTGTCTCCATTGCAGATTGTCCTTTCCTCTTGCACCTCTGAGAAGGGTCTGGCCCTGGCTTCTCCATAACCTGTTCATCAACTGAAGTCTGCAGAGAAACCCTGCTCTAGCCTTCTCTTTCCCAGGATGAACCAGCTCAGGTCTCTCAGCCTCAGAGCTTCAGACCACATCATGTTTCCTATCTGTCCAACACTTTATGTAAGGAGGCTGGCTACGTTCTGTGAAGCAAAGCCTCTCCGGGAGACATTTTAGAGCATCTATGCCAAACACTTACACGACTCTTACACATAACCCCAAATTATGCTACTTATCTCTGTATTGCATCCTCCTATTTGAGCGTCTAGAGAGTCTGACAGTGAGAAACTTGTATCCACATTCCCACTACCTACTTATAAAATTAGTTATAGGAATACAAATACTGAAATGTACCTTTATGCATAAAGGTAATGACATGCAATACAGACATACATTCTGTGGCCAGATATATACAGAGTTTACAGTGTACTCAGAAATACTGCAATGAGGGCAGTCTGTAAAGCAGACTAACACGTGGTGATCTGTGTAACAATGGTATAGGTTGCTTTCATTATGATCCTGTAACAGCTCAGCTGAACCACGTCCTCTGATCTATCTCCGTCAAGACTCTTGTAAAAATGCCAGACTTCTGAGCAGCTACAAACTCACATTTAGTGTAAAAAAAAAGCCACAGCCAAAATCAGATCAGTCAATAGATCATCAGATCAACTCTGATGCTCTGCCATGAAGAGCACCACTGATCTGAACTTGCTGAATGTGAACCTTGAAGGAATGAAGATCTAATATCTCCTAGTTGCACTCAGTGGTCCCATTCCTCTTATGGGCAGAAGAAAATTTGCCTCTGATTATCACTGACTTCACTTGCTGTATTTCTTTTTTTTTTTTTTTTAACTATTTTTCCTTAGGGGAATCTTGTAACAAAAAAGTGAGATATGCTTATGAAGGATAGCTGGTGATGCCTGGCAGAGCTTTGTCTAAATAACAAATTTAGTTTTCTGGATCAATACTAAATACAACAGCGGCACAAAATTTCTCTACAGCATGACTTAAATTCTTCATATTCAAGACATGAACATGTACTTTGATTTATTCAAACTTCCAGATCTATTTTTTCTAATTGAAATTCAAAATTTTTATAAATCAATTACATATTCTACATTTACTTAAGAAGTTAATTATCTTTGAATATATTAGCTAAAATTCTGGAGGAGCATCACTTTCCAGGAAGAATATTTAACTCTAGGAAATATTTTATTATAATTATCAGTCCAATAAAAGGTAAATAAAATGTCAAACAGTAATTACAATTGCCACATCCAGGCAACTAAGGTGAGAACAATAGCCCTTCATTCCTAATATGCCACTTGCTTGCTTCAAATATTACTTTTTGGCAATTGGAAGCGACCAAAACAAAACCTGAACCACATTCATATCTCACAGAGTATACATAAAGAGTTTTATATTAGATTGTATAAATATATAATTTTGCTTGAACTTTAAGGAGGTCACAACCAAGCTTCCATAAAGAAAATTGCCTGATCAATAAAGCAAAGTCTGCTGAGTTTACAGTTAGCCTTTGATGTGAATATCCTAAATTTTTTTTCCTGCAATTTGGGCAAGTGATCTGTTAGACAACTGGATAAAAAGGACATAGAGCCCTCCACATCCGTTTTCTCTAGAGGGTGGTACCCTCTCCAAGTTCAAATGTATAGTGCTGTATTTCCCCACTCTTTCTTACTAAATGCGTGCCCTTCCCACATTGTTCTCCCTTCCCCGCCCCTTGTCCTGGCCGCTCCCTCGGGTTTTCCCTGTTGGTTCTAGTACCCGAACTCCGCCCATGTACCACCCCTGTGCCCTGAAACCACCAGTCCATGTGCTCTCTCTTCCCCCCTCGTCGCCATATAAAACCCCAGACTCCCTGCCATGTGGTCGCGCTGCCTTTGGGAACATGCATGTCACCATGTGAATAAAGTTCCTCCTCCCTGCGGAGACCCTTCTTGTCTCCTTTATCGCCACCGTGTTGTGGAGCCGACAGCTGCCGGAGCATGAGTGCGGGGCCGCCCAGAAGGGCTACGGGAAGCGGAACAGCCGCTCTCCCCGAGGCTGCCCCACAGCGCTCTCTGGGATGGTTTGCAGCTTGCCATGCCAATGCAGAAACACAGACCACAACACAAATGCAACAGGAAAAGGGGAGAACAAGTGGGTAAATCCCCAGCATTGGGAAACTCCGGCCTCTTTAGTCACCAGGTAACAGCTTAGCAGAGAATTGCGTCTAAAATTTTTACTTTTGCACCTACATTATTATTTTAGATATCCATCATTTCCATGAGAACATTATGAGTCCCATTTCTGCATATACAAAATAAATTTTCTGGAGTATTTTTCTCATTTCAAACAGAAAAGAGTCCTCTGGTGTGCAACAGAAGCCTTCTGTCACATGCTTCAAGTTAAATTTGCTTGTTTCAATCATCTTACATAAAATTCAAAGCATCTAACCTTACATATTTATATCTGTATCCATACTTACACTTGTTATCTAGTCATCTATTTTTGAACTGTACTTCAGGATGAGATTTACAGCCAAAAACTATAAAGGAAGTGGAAAGTGATTACATCAGTTTTAGATGCCTATAATTTAATATAAACTAAACCATGATAAACTCTACCACATTTTTGCCCTTATTTCCTTTTATTTTGCCTTCACCTAAGCAGTGCAGTTAAGCATTGCCTTGGGGTGCACTATGTGTGGTTCCAGCCACTTCAGGGTCTTGTAAGCAGCGTTTTAGGACCTGCCAGCATCTGGTTCAAAGCACTGCTCTGATCACCCTCCACATCAGCTGCCCACAGTGTGTCAGCTATTCACTGTATCCATTGCTGGGTCCCACCTACATCACTGAACAGCCTTGACCACTTCCACCTCTGCCTGGTGGTCCTGCCTGTGTCTGTGTTGAAAACCCATTTCCATTGCTGCTGTCTCAAAATGAAAATGCCGCTGAGGACAGCACACAGTGTTCAACCACATGCAGAAGCAGCCACAATTCCCCGAGTGACAGCAAAGCGCACGACTTACCAGAATTGAGCAGGATGATGGACTTGAGGCACACAAATTCCTCCCCTTGAAGGTTCATCATGCGAAACCGAGCAGCAGTAGCCAGCAGCATGTCAAAGATTTCCACCATGCCCTCTACACATTTACCTTGATTCCTGTGTGAATACCATCAATGGGGAAACATTAACAGTTTTAACCTGGTGGTACCATGAGTTTTTCATCCCCTTGGATCAATATCCTCCAATTTGATTTCATGTGCTCATGAGCGAGCATGTGACACAGACTCCTACTCTGTGCACATTTGATATATGTGTGATTATAAACGCACTGTTCTCAGTATCCCAAGTAAAACACATAAACAATTAAGTACCATATTTCAAAAATAAATATCAATTTCAGAAACTCATCACAAAGGCATTACTGTGGTGGAACATTTGAAATTGACTCAACCAAATCTTTATCTTGAGGAAAAGATGAGTTTAAAAGTACATTTTGTTTTGTATGTATGTGTTCTGCTGCTGTTACTGTGCTTCCTCTTTCTTTTCTTTTTTTCCCTTTAACTGAAATAGTCCCAATTCTTTCCTTTCCTCCCCTACTAACCATTTGCACTTGTTTCTAGCTAGCCATGCAACCTTTAATGTTCCAACACACTTCTCTCAATGTCTAATGTCAACAAAATGCCTCCTTAAAGAATAAGCTTATTCATGAGATCAAGAAGGACCTAGGAGGCCAAAAACTTGTCTAGTTAAAACTATTAGTTCACTCCAAAAATCAAGTAACTTTCTAAATTGCAGCATTAAACAAAGCTGAAGTTTGGGAAATCTCAAAGTGTTCATTAGTAATGGCAATTAACCACCTTCTGCTCACAATACTAGGCATTCCCACTCACTAATTGCCCATCTTGCCCGCCCATCTTGCCCACACAACTTGCAGCTGAAGAATTAATGCAGATTGTAAATTTTTTTTTTTTTCTTGGATGAAGAAAATTGAGTCTGCAGATCTTTTGGTCATTTCCATTACTACCTATTACAAGAACTACCTAATTCTACTTTTATTAGGCCTTCCTGAGTGAAATTTTAACATATAAGATTTAGTGAGTGATCCAATCTGCTGTTTAGAAATATAATAGTTTTTAGATATGGCTTTCATGAACAAAATTATAAAGATCATTGTTATAGGAAAATGCAAAAGAAGTTTCAAATTAACAGACTGTAATTTATAACATGAAACAGACTGAACATGTCCTAATTTCATTGTGGCAAGAAACCTACCAGTATAGAGACATCAACCTACCAGTGTAGAGACATCTGCCTCAAGTCTTAATAGACGTGCTGTTGAGAACCTGTAGCTGATGTCTGAACCCACACCAGACCCTCAGACAAAGCAGACATCTTCCCTTCTGACTGCAGACTGAGAAACTTCTTTGCCCCTCTCAATCATGTCTAAACCAAAAACTGAGTCAAAGAAGGAGTGGAAGTATCTGTGAACACTTGTGCACCCATCTTCTTTGAACCTCAAATCCCTTTTAAGTTTAATTCAGTGCTTGAACTGAAATCTACATCTGCCTTATCCAGAGCAATGTCTACAAGTCAGTGACTGTGGAATATAAAGTAGTAGGAATGTATGTTTAATAAGGAAGATGGGTTGCCCCTTCTCATTCAGGTCCCTATGGACTACCAGGCAGTTGCATGCTGAGCACTCCTGAGAACTGCTTAATTTTTCCTAATTCTTTCACTAGCACTTAGCTCAGAGCTGGATTTACATTGTGTGGCAGGCATCTTGTCACTGCAATATTTGGCAATGCAACTTTTATGGGCTTTTCCTTCTTTAAAAAATTTTGATAAAGAAATTGTGGTTTAAACTATTGTAGCATTTTGTGTACAACCAGCAACTTTGATAATTTCACATATTAGGTTCCCACGGATGATGATAACAAGTGCAGTGTAAAATGTAAAACCTGAAAAACTGAATGGGCTGTATTCAAGTATATTCCTCCTCTGTTTGGACACCAATAAAATTAATGAAGTTAAAATAGTATTCAATAGCATCACTGTCAAATAAAAAACTCAAAATCAGACAGAAGAACGTGAACAATTGCTATTACCTCAAAATATTTTTTATGTGCTAGAAATTGAATCCTATGGAAGTAAAACACACATGAATTTTTACATCGAGACACGTTCTGATGTTTCTGATACAACATATTTGTCTACAACTAGAGAAAGATTAATTACCTGTCTATGGAGTTTAGCACAGAGGACTAGAACCCTTTAATAGTTTTGCATTAACTTAAATAATACCCTAATAAAGGTTAGTTTAAGAATTTAGTATTTCAGGATTTTGCAGAAATGAAAAGTTTCTGTGGACCATGAGACAATTGACCCATATTAAAAAAAACCCCCACATGTTCATGTCTGACTAAAGATACTTGTTTGGTTTCTAGAACCCACAAAACTCCTGAATCCAGCTTTCAAAACAGTTCAAAATATTACATAGTCTGAACAAATTGCAAAATTTTCATGTCTAAGTTAAATCATTTGAATTAAAGGTCTTATGTGACGGCATAAAAGTACTATGTGCATTAACTTTAGTAGGTCTAGAGAATCACAGCACCATCCAGGCCAGAAGGCAATACAGGATGACTTTAGTCCAACATCCCACTCAAAGTGGGGTCAGTTAGCTCAGGCTTTATGCAATGCTGGTCTTGAAAATCTTCAAGGATGAAGACTGTACAACCTTTCTTAGCTTAATTATTTTCTTCATCATGCTTTTTTCCTCCTCTATATCCAGTCAAAACCTCTTCTGCTTCAATTTATTACTCCTGTTTCTCAGACTCCCATCAGGCATTTTAACAAAGAGCCTTGATAACCTCCTTGTAGATTGTAGGTTATGCAGACCTAAAAGCTCTTTCACCTCCAGGCAGAACAAATCTGCTTCTCCCAGCCACAAGGCATGGGATCTGGCCTTGGTGGCTCTCCACTATGTTTACGGAAGTTTATTAATATATTTCCTGCAATAAGCAGCTCAAAGATGGATGTGGTATTCCCGATAATGTGTGTCAAATAAAAGCAGGATAATGGCTTTCCTCCCGCTCAAGCCTCTGCTACCACTGATAGTGCTAGCAGTACCAGGGCTATTCCACTGTATGGAGGAATAAGAATCTAGATTTTATTTCAGTCTTGGGAAAAACCTAAAAACAATGGCTTTTACAGAAGCACAGGATCAAGAAAAAATTAATATTGAAGGGTGCTTGGATGAAGGGAACAGGGACTCAAGGACTCAGTGGATGTTCTCATCAAACTTTTCATTCAAAGGGGAATGCTAAAGACAGAAGCATCCATCAAAACAAAGTCTGACTGTGTATTTATCTCTCTGTCTTCTTTTACCATGGTACTTCATTTGATGAAAAGGGACTGCCAAGAGCAGATGGGATCCACAAGGCTAGGAGAGGGACGATCACCTTCACAAATGAACTTAGTAACTTGGTGACGAAGCCTCTAAACAAGGCTTGGCACACGATGTTTTTCCTTAGGAAATGGAGGAGTTACCTCTGAGAGAAAACTGCAAGGACAATATCACACCCCCAGTCAGGAAGGAGGACTTTCACAGACTTAACTTAAATGCCTGTGCTCTGACACAGGAGGAGAATAATAAGTCTGTACACAGACTTCCAAACAATAGATGATCTTTATATACATTAATGTATTCTATATAAACCAGTTCTATTATTAGACATTGATAAAAGCTTTCTTCTCCTATGTAAAGCAATGCACTAAAACAGCTTAAGCAAGTAGGATGTCAGGAAAGCTCCGTCTGGAAGGGTTAAAGACCAAATCAAGAACATCTATTGAGATGCTTTAAATACTGCCAGACAGTCATTATAGGGCTATTTAACTAACAGAGGATTCCACCTTTTCTTAATAATCTTCTTTATCAGTCATTAAAAGATGAGGAAACTGTTATCAGCAGAGAAATTTTACTTCAGACAATCCTGCATTTAACCAGTCAAGGTTCAAAATATCAAGGGATTGCGGAAAAGGATAGGGGAAAAGTAAGTAGGAAAAAATTAAAATCTAAAAAAAATTAACCCCAAAGCTCTAGAACAAAACAGCAAGCTGCAAAGAAGAGGAGTCAAAGAGAAAAGCAGAAACTACCAAGTGTAAAGTAAATCACAGCATCAGATGCAAATCCTGCTGATAAAGAGAAATGACTATTGTTCTGTCAGTATCCAGGAGGCTAAATAGCATTTTGTTTTGGGAAAACTGTTGTTTTAAGCACAACAATCAAGCTTGTACCTTCACACAAATCAACCATTAAGTGGTAGGTGGTCTTGAAATTGCGAGCTTCAGAATGGGACAAATTAATTATATACAGGGCTTGTTCTATAGTTCTGTTGTGTTGTTCTCTGTGTGGTTTTTGGTTTGGGGGGTTGGGGGTTTTTTTTAATCAACTTGTTCGTAAGTCCTTAGAGGTAGCAACATCTTTTGCTCATCCCATTTCTCCCTGAATACTGGCTTTCAATTAACGCACCCAGGGGAACTTTATAGACTACAGTCAATGGCTGGTATTACATCCTGCTCTTCCTGCAGTGTCCTGTTAATAGCCGTTGGTTTCTTATTCAGTATAAGCCTAAGAAAAAAGATTTGGGTCAGTTGCTGGCTAAAATGTATTCAAAAGCTATAGAAATAGGCCAAGATTTAGAAGTCGTCATTGAGAAATATTGGCAATAAATACGAAGTAGCACATTTATCAATAAAATGTAAATAAATCAAAATCTATTTAAAGTTATTTTCACAGTTTAGAGTTAGTCACAGAATACCAGAGCTGCTGCATTAACTGTCTGGAAATCATCTAGTTCAGTGGCCCTGCTCAGGCCTGTATCTTGCTGGGTTTTCAGTATCTCCAAGGATTGAGACTCCGAAACTTCTTGTCCTGTCACTGAGAAGAATCTTCTCAGTGCCTTTTTTACTTCCCCCCTCCATCAGACATTTATCTGAGTCTTCTCAGACTCTCCTTGTATGAGAGTTGCTCCAGTCCATTCTTTGTGGCCCTTCACTGGCCTCAGTCCAGTATGTACATGTCTGTCTTGTACAGGGTAGCTCAGAATTTGGAACAGCACTCCAGACTTGCCACAGCATGTCTGAGCAGTGAGAAAGCATCACCTACCTCTAGATGCTGCTAAAGCTTTTCCTAATGCAGTCTGGGAGGTGAAAACTGCTGACACAGAAAGCACCCAGTTTTGCTGAATTCCCAGAAAATTTATGGAGTTTCCCCCACTCCAGTTGTCCTGGAGGCAACTCTGTATTTATGTGCATGCACATGCTTAGGGAGCTTTCCCACCAATAAGTTTTGTTGATTATGTCTCCTGTCCACATCATCCTGGTTTAAAGCTTCCTCACCAGGTTGGCCAGTCTGTGGAAATCATGCATTTGCCCCACTTCACAGTATTGATTTCATCTCTTCCTAGATATCCTTGATCCTCACAGCAGGTTCCATGATAAAAAAGTTGAATCCCTATTGTTGACACCAGCTATGCAACCAGCTGTTGCCCTGCAGGATATGTCCATTCTGCTTAAAGCCCTTTCTCCTCAGCAGCCCCCATGGACTGGACCACCTGGGCTTCCACATGCTTGGCACTTGCCCTCAGAGCCATGTAGCCAACCAAGTGTCTTTCCTGACTGGATGACCAGAAGATCATCCACCTAGGCAGATAGGGTAAGAGTAGTACACTATACATTTGAGCAGTGGTCAATCGGGTCTGAAACACAGAGACAATTAGCTACTAAGTACCTTTAAAAGATTTTTCTCTTTGTAAAATATAATGTGAAATGGATCCACAAATATGCCAGATAGGAAAAAATCCCTAAAATGCTGCTATAATAGTTCTAAGAAAACTGATTATTTTTAAGTCACATTTAAGGCCTTTAGATTAGAAAACTGTTATGAAGGCTCTCCACTTGGGAATAATTAAACTACAAAAGTTGGCCAAAGTTACTCTGATTTACAGGAAAACATTTTTCAGTTCAGTTTATATTCAGTAAGAATCACCATAAAGCCAAAAAATATTTCAAAATTCTCTTCATATCATAAATGCAAAGAAAGTTTGATTTTGGAATTAAACAGCATCACAATACAGTGTAACCTAGAACACCAAGGTCAGGGTTCTTAGATGAACAAGTAATCTCATAATTTGTTTAGGGACTATCTTGAATCCAGAATTATTTTATTTTCTCTGAAAACTTCTTTCCTGTGCCTATAAAATCCCCCAGGGAATCTAGCAGTTGAAAACTGTGAAGATGTGAAGATCATAATGAGAGGGGGCTTTCTTTTTTCATTTTTTTTTTTGAAGAATTCATCACTTTGAGCATTACCCAGCACTTCCCCAGACTCTGGAAAGATCTTCCTGATTTTACATTTAGGTTGTCTGAGTTGCAGAATTGGGTAGTCTTTGAAATTTGCTCAAAGAGACAGTAAAGACTGATTCCCAGTAAATAGACATTCATTTTTCATTTTTTTAAGTTTTATAATTCTGTCTCTTGTAATAGATTTTTTTTTTCATTCTACAGGGTCTACAGTATAATAATACATCTCAAAATCCAAGCATAAAGTGAAAGATGAAAGAGAAATTTAATTCTTTCAAATGATTCCTTAACTCTTTACAAGGTAATCCATTCAGCTCTATCAAGTAAAGTAGCCTAATGACAAGATGATTTTTTGAGCTGGGTTTTCTGGATGGAATCTATTGCTATTAAAGACGTGATGAAAAGTAAATGTACAACTGCTTTTCAAACCCATTTTGAAGGACAAATTTGGATATACTTGTTGCCTATGGACTTTTCCCATTTGAAATAAATACAAGCAGAAGGTCACTAAGGAAGCATTCTGAACCAAGCACTTGTGATCACTTTGCTTCAGTTTTTCTAATAAATCAATGGTAATTAATGCATCCACAATTAACAGTGCCAAATGAAATGTTGTGCATTTACTCAAGTGACAGACAAGTGTGGTGTCCTCAGACATTTGAAACATTTTTCAAGTTGAGGGACTAGAAAAACATACTGTCACAGGTTAGCACAGCTTGGAGTTTTAGTTAAGAAAAAATTTATTCCACCAGCCAAGGAAGCGATGTTTGTTGCAAGGGGCTGTTGTAACTTCCCCCATAACATGATAGAAAAAATCAAATGGATAATTTGAATATTGACAGCTCTGTTGCGCCACTTAGGAGCTGAACACGCCTCTGTAAAAAACATCATTTAAAGAAAGACAACCCTGGGAAAGCCTCTCTTGCTTCCAGTCTTGGCACAGGTAACTGAGGGCCCGCTCAGCCCAGTAAGCCGGGCTGGGCCGGCCCAGCAGGGCCCGGCTGGGCTCTGCCTGCACGAACCTGTGGGGCTGGGCTGGGCCACAGCCCTGCTCCGTCTCAGCCTGGAGGGGGCCCACAGCCCCTCCTAGCTCGGTTTAACAAGATCCTGGCCACTTCTACTCCGTGCTGGCCGGTCCATGGCTCGGTTTGGCCAGGCCGGCCGGGAGAAAGACATCTCGGAACAGCAAGCAGCTGCATGGCCAAAATCACACCCCCCCCACCCAACTGAGGCTGGGACCAGGGAGCGACTCCATCCAGCTGCCGCTCAGCAGAGATCAGGTGACCACCTGCGAAAGATAAGTTCCAGTTTGCAAGGTCCCGGCATGGGAAGATTAACCCCTTCAGTGCTGTAAGTTCCCCAGAGGAGATGAAACCTGCAGACACCAATCCTTTCCCACGTTAAGAGGAAAGGAAAAGGCAAAGACACATGAATAAACACCACGATTAGTGACACCTAAGTCAGTGAAGAAGAAAGAGCTGAAGCCCAGAGAGAGGAGATAGAGGAGATGCTTTAAGCTGAGATCCTTTTGTAAAACTATGGTGACGGACTATGATACATCTGAGAACCCCTTGTAATTTTTTGATAAGCATGGGGGGTAGAGCATTCAACTGTAGTCACGAGCAAAGATGCCTGTGCTGAAACACGTAAATATTGAAATAGCTGTGATCCAATGAGAAGTCTGAACAGAAAGAGTTAGTAATGAAGTAAAGTCCCTTGCTCCCAGGGAAGAAGAAGAAGAAGAAGACCTCTGTTCCTAGAGATGAAGATGATCCTGGAGATAGATGAAGAGAACCTTTGCTCTGGAACTGCTCATCCTTAAATTAGTACACCATTAGCTACAAGTGAACCCCTGAAAACAGTTGTGGGGAAAGCTGTAAATCAAGGTGGGGGACTCCCACATGCCAACAGAAACCATCCCGGGCGGCTGTTGTGCTGTGACACTGAAGCCACGAGAAGACTGTTCTTCTAAAAGAAGCCCCATAGCGTGGACAAAAAGAGACTCCTCTCCCAAAGTGAACTGATGAAAGGCTATTATAGAAGTGGTAAACTGACTGAAATAATCCCAAGTTTGTGTCTTTATATTGTAAGTGGAAGGAGGGAGGAGGATGGGGGGAGGAGAAGTGTTCTGAAGGTTTATTCTGACCCTTATTACCTTTTCTCTTTTAGTTCTGCTAATAAACTTCTTTATATTCTTTAAATTCAGAGCCTGCTTTGCAATTCCTCCTAATCCTTATCTCACAGAAGGCAAAAATGTGAACAAACCCACTACACTTAATTGGTGTTTCTGCCTGCTTATGGAACTGAACCCGCTACACATACTCAGATTTCATCTTGATGCTCTTCTATTGTATTAAATTTTCTGTCTATCAGAATATCTGCATAAATAAAAGATTCTTTTCAGATAGAGTGAGAAAAGTTAAGAAAAAGAGCCACCAAAAGAGTAAATTATTCAGCTATACTCTCACACAGTGAATGCTGTAAGTCTTTTTGCTATTTGTGTTAATTGCAGTTTAAAGGGATTCATGGCCTCCTGTCATTGCTCAATACAAAAGTCATTAAAAGGAAAAGTCTTCAATTTATTTAGAGAGAATGAAAAATCTTCATCAAGCACAGGAAGTGGAAGTGAGTAAGTTTCCAAATTAAAACCAACCCTGAAAAACAGACTACCTTTCTCCATAAAAAGAAGGAAAAAAACTGATAGAAACACGGAAATACTGACTACATTGAACTGAGATTTTATAAGTCCCTAGACAGACTTTTTTCTGCAGGAGCATTTTTAAAATCACGATAAGAAAGTAACAGTAGAAAATAACATGAAGACAGCCATACTGTCTCATATCAAAGGTATATTAAGCTGTGGGCTAAGCACACAGGCATTTGAATCTGCAACTTTCAAGTGACTACCTCTAGTGCTGGGCTGGAGGAGATAATAACTTGTGGATTATCATATATCTTCTCAACATGCTCATGACTTTATACAACTCCTATCATCTTTACTTTGTTCCCCTTCTTCTAATGAGCATCACAGGCAGAGAAGTCAGTCTATTCAGTTATTCTTTGTAGCAAAGCTCGTATCTCTATTTAATTGCATGTGCAACACCTCTGGGTACCTGTTCAATTCTTTCAATATTACTGTCAAGACAAAGAAAATCAGAAAGGCAGAGTTTTCCAAGCACAGATGAAGCACGGAATTAAACAGAGGAATGACAATGTATTATTTCTATTTCCTGCTGTAAAGATTCTTGGGGAGAAGGAAAGCTGCAGTCTCTTTACTTTTTGACTACTGGCAACGAAAGATCTGCTGGTTCTATAGAACTAATTGCTGTTTACAGGGAGATAGAAAGGTCAACACAGAATGCAGTTTAGGAAGATCAGAATTATTATTCTCCGATATACATGAGTTCATATTTGTCTACGTAAAATTTGGAACTTGTTTAATACTTTTTGGAAATCCAACAAGATGGCTCTCATCTACTTGCTTATTAATTTCTTAAAGGACTTCAATGTACTCATGGCTTCCTCTAACAAAATGCACGGTGACTCTTTATGTCATGTTCCTTCAACTTCAGCCAGTTCTTTTCTTTAGATGGCATCCCATCATCTTCTTTACTGTGGTCACTAGGCTTCCTTTTTAAAATGCAGCACAGCATTTCCCATTTCACTGGTACTGAGAATGTTTCAAGGGAAATTCAGCAATCCAGCTATTTCCATCATGAGTTTCTTTACAATTATGTTTCAAGCCTTTGAGTAACCTGTGATCAGTATGATATCTGAATGCAACTAATCCCTTAAAAATGTAATAAAATATGACTTTCTTATTCCTGAAGAAACATTACATTTTCTTCAAAATTATAAATAGCCTCCTGTCAGGCCTGACAAATTTCAGCCCTGGTCTAATGACATTTTTAAAGCCTAGTTTCTTGGGAACCATCCAGACAGGAAACATCTGGTTTGTCCCACTCAGAAGCTAAGCCTTTACTTCTAAGTTTGCCTTATAGAATATACTAATTTTCAAAAACAGAATATAAAAGACTTGAATTTATTCTTTCTTTTTATTAGGTACTGTACATTAATTGCAAGCACTGTGATTGTGCAATTGTATTTCCTGATTGAGTCTGTTTTTCTAATCTATAATTATTGTCATTTGAGCTTTTTTAACAGCAGCAGTTGTACACTGTAAAAATCTACCAGTTCTATGTAACTGGCAGGCTCTTAAAATTCCTGATTCTGAACTGTGACTCAAGTGTTTGGGTAATGCATTAACAGAATAAGGGTGCATTACCTCATGAAATACACTGTCTAATTACAATGCAGACTGGGAACAAAAAGAGATAATGTGCTGATCTTCATCCATACAGAAGACAGCAGTCTACACATACTGGCAACTTAATTGTTGTGTAATTGTTTTCTTATAGGCAAATAAAAATTTTTAAAAGGCACATAGAATTAGTAAATAAGGGCTGCTGTACAGATATTTTCAAGGAGTCTTCCAAGTGTAAATTGTTGCAAAGGAAATTTAAAGAAACATTTATTTGAAAATGTAACTGACTGACTCTCATGGAATTAGAAAAGAAAGTTTCTATAAGATCTTCAGAGACAAGACAAGCATATGTGTAATATGACCCAAGTAGGAGGAGTGAGCTGGGAGAAGATCACATTTTTTAAAAAAAAAAACAGAAAAGCTGAAATGTTATTTTTATGACATTTCAGATAGATGTTAACAAGACAAGACTGTATGTATCTAGCTAAAAGGCAAAAAAGTTGTATAATAAAATTTGGTGTGACCTAAGCTTTACGAACAGATGTATACAAATGACTACCTATGTCAAAGATCCTTGACAGAAAGAATCTGTTAGAATCAGGGTAAGCCTGAATACAAAAAAGGAAAGGGATGTTCAAATCAGAGAGGATATCTGCAGAATGGTCAGAGAAATCTAGAGGCATACATAAAATGTGGTAAAGCTCTGTTTTAGCAATACTGAATTTTCACTAAATATAGGAGTATTGGATGGAACTCTGAGCAACCTGGTCTAGTGAAAGGTATCCCTGTCCATGGAAGGGGGGTTGGACCTAGTAATTTTTAGGGTCTCTTCCAAGCCAAACCATTGGATAATTCTGTGAATGTTGCTACTATTGTGGTTTACCCAAATACTTGATACAATGGGAGGACTTCATTGAGTTAAACAGTCTTTGAATCAGTGTCTGTCCTGCCCTCTCAAACCCAGCAAACAATATATTTTTGCTCTATAACATTCTCAAAAGCCAATTTGCCTAAATCAAATTAAGACATCAAAATATTTTTAGCACTAATTAACTAGCAAATTAAGAGTTATTTAACTGATTATCATATCAGTGCTTCCCAGAGTCAAATATTTATTATTTTGCTTTCCACAAATATCCCTATCGAATGGAGTGAGGCAAGTATATGATGACTTAGAAACATGTTTCTTATTATTTGAAAATTTGAAAATGTAATAGATCTACATTATGGTCTTGATTGAAATTCAGAAAACAAAGAGCCCTAAAGTAATATGTGGTTCTAGTTGCATGCAGTTGTTTTCTTTAATCCAAGAGTTGGCTTAAAACTGTGTGAATCAACCCTCAAACTCCATTTTACTCAAGCACAAGGATTTTAAGTTGAGGAAGACCAAAATGTCAAGTGTATCCCTTGCTGTTTTGTTTAGCTAAGATCAGGAAAAATTATAATCTCGCTATTTCTGAAGTGACCGGTGTGCACACAGCAGCTCTCCCCTGCCAACTCTGCTATGTGGGCAGTGGTCTTCAACTAACAGGACCACCAATAGCTGAGATGACTCTATTCTAAGCAACTTTTCCCAAAAATTTTAGCTGAAATTTTTCATGAAATTTTTCCCATGACTAGGAAAAAGAGTTTTAGTTTACATTAAGATAGAAGAAAATGTGTTTTAAATTATCAGTCTTCCTGCTTTTATCGCAATATTTTAGCCAGCTAAAATCCGGGATACTGTTATACAGCAGAGATGCATATTTTTCTCTCTCAGAACTTAGCATATTAGGCTAAAAAAAAAAGGCTTAGTGAAGGAATCGAGTATGTCATATTTGTCATATTTGTCTCCAGTTTTCGTGAGGAAAAAAACCCTCCAAACTTATTATTCTCTATAAATAAATAACATTGCAATTGAGATTCTATGAGGAATTTCTTCTGAAATTTTGGCTGGCTGCTTGGATAAAATCATTCTAACTAAGAAAAACTAGGAGGATTTTAAATAAACAAAAATAACTATCTGAATTAAATGAATAGTGTTCAGTTTTTAATTTAAATAACTTCTGCAACAAACAGTACAGATTATAAGAGATATTTACTGCTGCCATTGAAAGAACATACTTCAAGCAGCAGATGAATTTCAGATGCGCTACTTGCCTAATAAATGACCAGTATAACATTCCTGAGCATTTCTAAGTTTTTTAGAGTTCATTTTCCAGTCTCACCTATATAAGCCTGCTTGACATATGAAGTACTGTCAAATTTTAGTATCAGTGATGATATCATGAGCTAAAAACTAATCTGATTGCAGCAGAAATAAATTAACTTAAATAATTCACAGCAACATGGAGACTGACCTGTCCAGTAACAGGTTAGGTGCAAATAAAAGCTTTCCTGGGTGTTCCATGGAGCGCCAGACTAAGCCGATCATCAGTATCTCTAACCAGGCACATTCCAGTAGATGAACCTGATCATGGAGTGTTAAATCCACAAATCCTGAAAGAATAAATAGGAGACAGTAAATACACTCCAGTTTTGTAAGTGGAACAACATTATTCAGAGAACTAGGTTAAAAAGTGCATTAAAAGAGGTGGATAACCAAAAATAGCAATAAAACAGACATGTTCTCTTTATATTTTGGGATAAGTTTTGTCCACTGAGGTTCCATGCTAAAGAACAGTCGGAACTTTCTAGCCGACTGTTTTTGTGCTGTCTGTACTCTTCCCAAAAATCAGGGCAAGAGCCTGGACAGCATTTCCATCCCCACACCTGTTACCAGAGGCCTGGGAAGCCAGGTGCACACAGAAGGGGACATCTGTCTGCTCCAGCACCACACTGCCGCGGACATGGTGGAGGCAAAATGGAAAAATGCCTGCTATAAAATGAAGTGACAGCTCTAATCAGCTAACCCCAGACCAGTTCTCTTGGTGGAATGCTGTTTTACAGACTCTGGGACCATGCAACGTACTGCAAGTGCGGTACCTGTGTGGAAGAGGGACCAGCAGAGCATTTCAAATAAACTAGGGAGCAAATGCTTATCTTTGCACAGTCAAAACTCACTGACAGCACACCTGTTTATATTCCTACTGGACTGCAGAACATGGAGGAAGGAAGTACTTTGTAATTAAACACTAGAAACAACGAATGCAAAATTCGGCTTAAAACAATACTACAAAAAATGAAAAAGAAAGAATAATGATGAAGGTAGATATGAAACCATAATCACAGTTGTCCTCCCTGTGTTCATTTCACGCAACAGATTGAACTGTTCTCTGGTTTGAATTCTCACTTTTCATGAACCTTATTTTCAGTCCAAAAATATAACCAAACTGGAGATTGCATAATACAATTTATTAGATCTTGTGTAAGCTATTCCTTAAAATTAGAATGAACTTCCTAAAATAAAATGTGCAGAAGATGCCTTAAAACAGATCTTATTTATCTTTTGCTCAGTGTTACAAGTGAAACACATTACTGAACTTTGACATAATTTTTTTTGGTTATTGTAATGATTTCTACTAATCTTCAGAATACAGGTTACATGGTAAACTACATTACCAGCCCTAAAATGACTGTGATTTTCCTTCTGTGTTGTGTCCTCTCTATAGATATATACTGAGTCAGTTTTGAGGAGTATACATGACATACACTTGAGTATTATCTTGAGAAAAAGGAAGGAAAAAAGCAAGTATTTTAAAAGTTAAATGTTGTACTAGGAAATTTATTTTTCAGATAAGAAAGAGGTAGAGAATAAACAAAATACAGTTCACAATAACTTAGAAATATTTTAAAGTTTGGTAAAACAGTCGTGGATATAATTATTTTTAATGAAAATATCTCAGAGAGCTAATAAATCTAGTGATAAGAAATCATCCAAAAAAAGGAAACAGCTTTGACACCTTTGAAATAAAACCCACCTATCAATCATTGGAAGTGAATTTAGGCAGTTGCAATACCTGCTGTTTTTATGAAAGTGATAACAATAGAGGAAAGAAATAATTGCTTTTTCCTGTATTTTCCCTTTATTACCAAGTACAAAAAATTATTTTCCTACTTCAAAGACTGATGGAATGGCACTTGCCTGAGTCACCAAGCAGCTTGAACAATAGAGCTGAAACTTAAAAGAGCAACATTCTTAACTACAAAGCATTGGTTACAGCACTCAAGAACAAAATTGGCAGAAAGAAAAAGTCTATAACGAAAACGTCTGGAGAACAAATAATAAACACCGGGTTTCCTATTAAGTATTGCCTTAAAATGATAATACATAATAACTGCCTTGATGGCTTTTTAGGTGACACTGTAAATTTATTACCTTGCTGTTGGTAAAACTAACTAGTTAGTTTAGTTGGTAAAACTAAATGTCCTGCCCAGAGAAGCTGCGGATCCCCATCCCTGGAAGTGTGTATCACCAGGATGGAGGGGATTTTGAACAACCTGGTTTAGTGGAGGGTGTCTCTGCCCATGGTAAGGGGGTTGGCACTAGGTGATCTCTAAGGTCCCTTCCAACCCAAATCGTTCAATGATTCTATAAAATGATAGATTTGATGAAACAAAATTCTATAAGATATTTGATACTGTAAAAGCATGCAACACATTAACTGAATGAAAATATTTCAAATTTCACATTTCAGTATGGGAAAAGGGTAATGAACTGAAGTATTTCTAAAGGAAGGACATACAGTTTACTTCCTAACCATGGACAAATTTTAATGATGACACAGAAAAAGCAGAAGTCACAGTTCAGAAGTCCTNATTGCCATTTGGATTTAACCTACATCTCACTCCATATACCAGACTGACCAATTTCTTGATCTTATATCAATCAATATCAATAAACTAGATTTCCACTAGTCCATTCTATCCAACATATATCATATGTTCAGCAGGAGAAAGATGCTTAGAGAATAAAAGACATGCCTAGACANAGTCCTGTTGGCATGTGGGAAACACCTAATGAAGACAATGAACTTCATAAAAAGCCAAGCAAACTCTGAGAGCATAAGAAAGTTGAGTTACCTCAGTGTTAACTGAATCTGATAACCATCCTGCAAGTGGGATGAGAAGTTACACTGAATGGTAGAGAAAGGTCAAAATGAATAAAACGTTGAAAAATATGCCCTCTGGTGAGGAATAAGAGGAATTTAGTTACTCTTTGGAAAGCTGAATAGTCTAGAGGGGTTAAAGGACTGCAATGGATAGATATCTAAAGAAAAAGAGAACAGCATTACAAAAGATAATGGCATAACAGAGAGAAGCCCATGCTGGAAGATAAACCGGCTCCAAGTCAGACTGCAAATTAGGGGGCATTGTTAAAAAAAAAATAGTTATTATCTAGGCATCACAATAAATTTCCTTGAATTTGCTCTCATTTGAAACATGAATCAAGATTTAATGATCTTTTTAGGACGTACGCTTCTTCAAGCAAGTTAATTCAGAATAATGTTACAGAAGTTTAAATTAAATCATGAATAAATCTTTAGTTAGTCCCTCATGTAGAGCATGCTGCACTTTAGTGTTGCTGAAATTAGGCATAGATGTGCACATAATTCTCAAATTTCAGTACTCTTTTAATGTTAGAAAGTTTTGAAAATTATTCACAAAGTATTTTTTAATTCTATATTTTTGATTACTGTGCTTCAAGGAAGAAGAAAGCCTT
>VYZQ01042815.1:85942-98951 GCA_013400655.1 Mystacornis crossleyi
TATTCAAATGTGTGTCTGTTTGAACACTTGATTAGAAGTGTCCCCTTGAAAAAAAAAAACAAACAAAAACAACAAAAACAACAACTAAAAAGACCCAAAAAACAACCAGACCAAGAGGGCAAGAAAAAAACAAACAAAAAACAGAACAAAAAACCTTAAACAACTTAAAGTCACATGTAAAAAATTCTGCAAAATATAAGCCACTCTTTTTTGAGAAGAGAGGCATACTGGCAAAGCATAAAACAGGAGCATTATGAGCAGTATAAGAGAAATAGAAGATTTAATTCATATTTATGCCTGTAGGCTAAGAACTTTCAAATTGGGGGGGGGGGGGGGTTTTCACATCAGGGATATTTAGTGTGCTTCATATGTTCCCCATGCAGCAGATAAAACCCTGAGACACCAGTTTAGGAATGGATTCAGGGTGGCACATTGTAAGAGAGTTCTCCATAACTGACACACAGAGGCATTGGCACAGTCAGTGCTTTCCTGGGGAAGAGCAACATTCTTCCCGAAAATATAAAGGAATGCAACCCTACATGTTTACCTGGGGAAAAATATGTGCATTTGGTATTCATATTGGAGCCAGTGATCCTTCGTAACTGTGTTTATATGAATACCAAGTAGGAAAAAAATGAAGTCATAAATTGATAACTGTGCTGGATTTTCATGGGAAGCTCTTCTGTGTCAGCTGAGAACCACTCCATGTATATTGGTTTTAAAATGTGTGAGATGTTAACCAATTAGTACCGGTGTTTAATCCCATCATCACCAAATAAAGTATACTACAGCTTTCCTTTTCCACAGACATTGCAAAATCCCACTCTGCAGAAGACTAAGAGTCAACTGCTGATTCCAAAATGCTGCCACATGCTTCTGTTACTTCAGGTCACTATTTACTAGCTGTATAGTGCAAACTTGGCCCAAAGAACTTCCATAAGAATTTACTGCCTTCCTGGAAGAGAAAGAGCGAATAACAACTTTCAAAAAATATGCACTAGAATTGGCAACCAACAAGACAGTCTTTGCCTCCTGGGAAGTAAAGCATGTTGTACCCCAGGGATGGAAGCCAACGAAAGACCCTCTGTGCACAAGAATGCCTCTTGAGTTAGGGGATACTACCTCCTACCCGCGAGTCTCCAACCCCTCAGAGCTATGGCATACCATTACAGAATATGTTGCAGATTAAGTAGGAACATGCAAAGTAGGAGCTAAATATCTACTTAAGCAAACAGGATAAAGACTGTAAATGGTGCCAGGAACGAGAAGATTCTTGCCCTTTGTACAAGAGAAATCGGAAAAGCCCTCTCTGCATAAAAATAAAGAGATATTAAATTAGAAGGAGGCTTGCTCTAGAGCTGTATGTTACTATTGGCAGTATAGATACAAGAATATTTCTTTCCAGCACTATCACATCAATACTTGCCTATTCATTCCTAGTATACTGTCACTCCCACATTACAATTGTCTCAACTATTTTGCCATGAACTGGACTGGGGAACTCACACAAGTTATTGGCAACACAAAACACACACCCAAAAGATTAATTTTTAACCCAGATAAATCCCTGTACTTGCACGGCCACCCCAAGGCAGGGAGAAGCAGAAAGGTAGGAACTGTTCTAGCCAGCATTGCAACTGGAATACTTGGGAAATTACAATCTCACAATGTCCTAAAAATATATGTGATGCTCACAAGAAATACTACCTTTGTAGCAACCAAAGGAGATTTCTGAAATAGGTCAGACACGCAATACTAATGTAATAGTTGATATTATATGGCAATATTGCACTTTTAGCACTATTCCAGTCAGTTGTTTTTAATACAGTGAACACACCCAGTCAGAAACTGTTCAGGGTTTTAGCAAACACCTGGCTCTCATGCCAGCAGCCTGTATAGCCACTTCTCTCTGTGCAGCCATGTTTTCTGAGAGACAGCAGCTGTTGCAGAAGATGCTTCATTAGACTATTGATAAGACTTAATATTCTCTAGGAACGTTTTATTTAGCCTACTCTATCACTTTCCCTATCTTTGTGATTCAAAGTACAATTAGATTTCTTGATTTTGGTTTTCCAAATCAACCTAAACACTCCAGAATATAATTTCACAGGGAACACAACACATTTAGCCTATAACCAAGACTTTGAATGGTACTTTTTCCCTAGTCCATATATTAAACTTGATTCTGGATCTTAAGGCTTCCTATTGGATTTGGTTCCAAACCAAAATCCTCAAGCTGCAGAGACAAAAATCACTGAAAATTCTGATGACATGCATTTTCTTTTTCTGAGATCAATCTGCTCGCAAGGAGTACCAGATACCCATGAGAATCACTGGGTTCCTCTGACAGCCTGAGCAGTGCCCCTCTCTGCTGGGCAAAGGGAACTGGACACTGAATCAAAGTGAAGATCTTGATTCCTGCCTTTTGTTTCCAGGACTCCTCAAGAGGCTTAAGAAGCTTTAGCTCTAGACCCAGAGCCTAAGCACGGTGATAAGTATTTCATCTCTATCTCACTGCTCCAGGACTGCGGCAGACAGTAACATTTCTTACAAGGAACAGAATTTTACATAAAGAAGGGAAGGCAATAGTTCCTTTTGGACGCTCTTAGCTGAGCACAAACTCCTGGAGGAACGAGGCAATTGCAGATTTCTCATCTCCCATTCCACTGTGGGATATTCTTTAACTTGCTTTCACTAGTTTAAATTCACAGCAGTCCATAACCAGCACGCAGACAAAACAACATACTCTTTACACGCATAGTTCATTTCACTGAGAGATAATCAAAGAAAACAAATGAGCTGTGTAACAGATGTGTTGTATAATGCACCACTGCAGCAGTACAGACGGGGTAAGAGCCCATCCAGAAATCGTCTGCAATAAATCTTTCCTAATTATTTCTATGTAACTTAAAAACTCCTATATATCTAACATGAGGTTTTAGTGAGTGACTCACTTGAACAGAAAACTAATACACATATTAAAATAGCCTCTAAACCGGACTTACAGCTGATTGTACTCAGAGATGTAGTGCTAGAGAGAACCTAAAAGAATTAGGCTGAAGTTATTAAACATCAAGCAAAAAAGGGACAATTTGTGTGAATTATGTGAAAAAGAAACAATGGATATGTGCACACGCACATACATATCGCATCAGTGCTTTCCAACAATCGCATATTCTTTTTGTAAATTATTTTAAGAAATAAATCAGGAGGGATCATTACTTACTGTTTACTTAGAGGAGAAATTAACGAGCGTTTCTTGGAAAGCTCCAGGGTTCAGCATAGCTGAAGACTCTAAGACAGATATGTTCATCCAACAGTGTAAATTACTTATCAGCTAAAGAAAAATAGCAGGAAATGTTTTTATAAAAGGATCACATCTTTCAGAAATAAAATATTACAGTTTAAATATTTAATTTTCTGAAGTTTTGGCTTAAAAATATAAAGATTATTACTTTGGATGCTCATTTTTGCCTTTTCATTTGCCAAGACCAAAAGAATTTCATCTTCAGACACTTAGTATCAATTGAACTTGTATGCTATTGAATGCCCAATGAATTCCAACATGTAAGTAGTTCTTGTTAAAAGAATGTTAGCTCCTTCTTACCTGCTTGGTGTCATTTTTCATCTGTCAATATATATCAAACAGGTAAAAAAGATTACTCCTAGTTAGGTAAATTTTGGTTACTAAAGATATTTTTTTGAAACAGCTTGTTGGGAAGCCCCAAAATTCAAAGTTTTGAAATTCAAATATTTCTTACTCTGAAAAGGCCTGAATAGGGTCAGCCTTGTAATAGCACTGTGGGTCTTGATTTTAAAACCAGTGTACAGATGGAACTATGACTCTATAATATGTGGAATAGCAATCTTAAAAAAAATTTTTGGCTATGTACTTGCATAACACCATCAGCAGCTGATGTGCGCTTCAGAATCTCTCTCTTCTTCTGGACAACAAAATAAAATCTGGAAAGCTACAGAATTAGCTTTAGGAGTTTGCAAAAAAATGGTAAGAATGAACAAAAAAAAAAAAAAGAAATGTTGTAAGATAAGTATTAGAAAACTCCCAAGGATATATTTCTGAGCTCCCCCAAAGGTTCTCTAAAGAAATACTCCAATATTTTAAGTGGTTCTCTAACTACTTTTCCTTTCCTGACTCTGTTTCCCTTGATTGAAATTTTATGCAAATACAATGATGCAGTTTGAACACATTCTTTTTTAAATGTCTACAGCAAACTCCTGGGGAAAGAGTGGGACATAAAGCTCGAACACTATGGCTTGGAAGATGAAATGGGAAAGAATAGTGAGTAAATCACATCCCAAGGCTCTTCCTGTGGTCATGGGAGCAGGAAACAACCAGACCCTTCCACCTGAACAAATTACTGCCTTCAGCAGGAGTCCTAGCAATAAGTAAGAAGCCCAGTACTGAGCTGTTGAATTTACTGTTGGCTCATCTGACTGATTCACAGCATCTTTTTCCTCTGGTTCTCTTGCCTGTGTTCTTTACTTTTTCTCACAGTTGGAGTCTCCTTGTTGCTGGTCAGCTTGTCCTGATGTATTTCTCTCCCCTTCTATGTTCCTAACTCTAGGGACTCCCTAGAGTTTGAAAACCATTGCATTAGGGTACCTCTTAAATTTCCAGTATCAGAGTTGTAGTTCAGACCTTGATACTTTTTTCTTCTCTCATAATTTTCTTCCAGTCTTCAGCTACTGAAACCACTGCTTGTATTTTTGTTTTCTATTGTTCATGTTACTTTACAAGCATTTCTGATGAATTGTTCCTTCTCAGCTTTGGCTTTTTCCTGTCTGATACAAGATCCTGGTGCATATAACATCTCCCTGTCCTTTAGAATCAGCACCTCTGCCCCGTCTCTCAACAGCAGACCACTGTGTCACATTGTCTCATCCTTTTCTCTTATTAGAAGTTCTGTACAGGAGGAAATATACCTCATCCTTTTTCTAAAAGCACTACAGGACAATTCTAGAGATAACTTCAAAAGTTACTTGTAAGAGAGGGATTGTCTCATACAGCACCCAGAACCTGGAGGAGGAGGAGGAGGACTGAAAGGAATGCTTTTTTGGTTTTGCAAAGATAGACAAGAAAAACTGAAGGTGCTTCACAGACTAAGAAAACACAGGGATGGAGAACTTTATTTTCATATTCAATGATTTTAATTTTGCTGCCCTTCATAATCATTCCACTGAATGATACATCTCAGTCCGATGTTCAAATTCAAATTGTGTTTATTTTATTCCACTATAAGCTTTGATACTTATCTCTTATATTCATGGTAATTAACTGAAACTTCACAGAAATTAAATTAGCAAAAAGCAGTAGTAAAGCAAGATCCAGATGCCTATTTTCATTTCTCTTTTGCTTACAGGTTTTCTTCCCCTAAGAAGCAGGGGAGTAGAGAGTATCACTTCAACAGATTAAAGAGACAAAGGGGTGGGGTTTTTAACAACATTTTAGAAATCTCTACATCAAGGCTGTTAAGCAAAGCAGAAGAGACTATAAAACAGATATTTGGTAAGTGTTATTAAAAATTATTACAGGAATTGAAAGCCTGTATAAATAAGTGTAAATTATTGGCAGGAGGATCACTGCACTTAGAAGCCCTATAAACTTTCCTGCACCTAAAGGGTTATAAACACATACCACTCTCATCTAAGATTCCTTCCACTGAAAGAGGACCTAATTTTTTTTCAAGGTTTAGTGCCACTAAAGTGCAATGTAAAATTGTGGATATTGGCCTCTTTGCACACTGTTCCTAATTTTACAAACAGAGCAGTTTAGAAGGTCAAATAGGAAAACAATATCTTAAGAAAACAGCAGCCTCTGTGGCTTTGAAATAAAGAAAGAAAAAACCAAAAAAAATCTCAGGGCCAAAATGTTTATCTCCTCGGTTCATGAAGCCATAAAATAAGTACAGCACCGTGAATCATCTCAAAACTTCAAAGCCGGTATGCCCCGTGTACCATTTTAGGGCTATTAAGTTGTACAGCTACTGTACTTGTAGTAAATAGTTATACAAGATTTTAGCAGCACTGCCAAAGATTTCTTCCTTGCAACAAAATTTCCTGAAAGCTACACTCTTTACCATGAGCTCCCTGCATAAGCTGGTAATGTCTCTTACCACCTAAAGAGATTCTGCACCAAAAATGTTTAGTTGATTACACTGAAAATGCCAGCTTCATCTAGAAAATACAGCACTCCATAGATGACATTAAACTATACTCACAGTAAGTGAATAATAAAATACAGTAACTTAATTCCTTTGATGTAACAGCATTTCTGTAGAAAAGCAGAGTAATGAGATTTTCCTCATTTTATCAAAGACCATTCTGAAGGTGGTACTATATCTCCGAAATGTTACGCACGTCAAGAACATAAGAAGGCATATCTTTCAGGAATATGTGATTCAGAAAGGAACATTCATCTGCACTGATACCTTGCCTGCATGTGCTTTTTAGTGATTTGTCTCAATTAAATGGTAAAAGTGTCAGTTTACATGTAAAGTTTAGCCCACCACAATCTGTTTGCACCCTCCTCATGTGCAGCTCCCAGCTATTCCAGATGGCTCCACCAGTGTCTTACAGAGGCCACCTGGGAGGACTGAAGCCTAAATCCCCATTAGGCTGTGTAAAGAGTAAGGCATCCTCAATTTTTTGTTTATGTCATAGGACACTGTACAAGATTTTTGTTCATTTATTGTGGCAAACCCACTTCTATTAGTGGCCAAGGTTTAAAAAAAAAATAAATAAATAAAAGCAAGCTTTTCTGTACTTGGTGTATTATGAATTGCACTGTCATGGGGGAACCTGGTTCTGACCTCAGATTAAAATCATGGTATATTTAATTATTGAAGATATTTTTTGAGGTTGTGCATAAGAAGCTGCCAAAAGTTCTTCTTTCCCCAGAAACTGGTTAACATCACCAAGTTTTCAGAGCCAGTTTAAGCAAGTTTGAACTAATGCTGAATTAGTTGCAATAAAGATTGAGACCAGTTCTCACCTTCCCAATCAGGGCATGTCTGCTAAGGTACTCATCTCATTCTGAAGATTTTCATCAGCATGTCTTTATAACAGATCTCTGCCTACATTATTCTACACAGTCCATCACAAATTACATTTTATACTCTTTTTTGTGGAATAGTTTCACTTTTATGCAGTACATCTACTTAGCTGTTTCTTCTTCCATGCCCACCTATTCATAACATCACAAAGACCAGCTGACCAAAAAACATTCTTTAAAGACCGCACAGCAAAATAAACTCCAAAAATGTCCCTGAAAGTCTTTACACGTTTTTGTAAGCTGTATTTTCATTGCTTTTCTGTTCTGTTGATGTCAATTTCTTCCTTCCTCAAATAATGTAATCTTTTTGGATTTCAGTAAAGCTTTCAATACTCTCACAGTATCCTTCTGGACAAAATATCCAGCACAAAGCTGTTTTCATACTTTAGTTCAAAGATGAGTAATTACTTTTATCACTAAGAGTTCATTTCATTGATCAACATGCAAAAATATGAGGATGTTCTTCTGAAAAATTATTCAGGCTTCACTAACCAAGTAAGTTTTGGGGTTGGGGCATAGGCTAAAGTGTATGTGTGTGTTTTCAGGGATTGTACAAAGGAATTGATTCAATTATTTCATAACATCATGTGATGGGTGAGCACCTGGCTCACGGGTCGGGCACAAAGGGTTATAGTGAATGGGGTGACATCAGACTGGTGACCTGTCACTAGTGGGGTTCCATAGGGCTCCATCTTCTGCCCTATGCTATTTGAGATCTTCATAAATGATTTGGATGCAGGACTGGAAGGGATAATGATTCTCTGAAAGGCAGGGAGGTCTTGCAGAGAGACCTTAACAAATTAGAGGGCTGGACAATCACCAGCCAGAAGTTGAACAAGGGAAAGTGTTGGATTGTGCGCCTGGGATGGGACAGCCCTGGATGTACGGACAGACTGGGGAATGAGAGGCTGGAGAGCAGTGCCATGGAAAGGGACCTGGGGCTCCAGATCGATGGCAAGTTGATCATGAGTCAGCAGGGCCCTGGCAGCCAGGAGGGACAACCTGTCCTGGGGTGCCTGAGGCACAGCATGGCCAGCCAGGCAAGGGACAGGATTGCCCTGCCCTGCTCTGCTCTGCACTGGGGTGGCCTCACCTCGAGTGCTGGGGGCAGTTCTGGGTGCCACAATGTCAGAAAGACATTAAACTATTAGGGAATGTCCAAACAAGGGCCATGAAGAAGGTGAAGGGCCTGGAGGGGAAATCGTATGAGGAGTGGCTGAGGTCACTTGGTCTGTTCAGCCTGGAGAAGAGGAGACTGAAGGGAGAGCTCACCACAGTCTGCAGTTCCTCATGAGGGGAAGAGGAGCGACAGGCACTGATCTCTTCTCTGTGGTGACCAGTGACAGGACCCGAGGGAATGGCCTGAAGTTGTGTCAGGGAAGGTTTAGGCTGGATATTAGGAAAAAGTTCTTCACCCAGAGGATGGCTGGGAACAGGAACTGGCTCCCCAGGGAAGTGGTCACAGCACCAAGCCTGGCAGAGTTCAGAGGAAGGATTTGGACACTGCTCTCAGACACACGGTGTGACTCAGGGATGTTTCTGTGCAGGGCCAGAAGTTGGACTCAGTGGTGCTTGTGGGTCCCTTCAAACCTGTGATTCTGTGATTCACTATGAAATACTGAGCCACTCACACAGACTTTGTTCCTTGCTTCCCTACACCCTGCATGTAGGTAAATTAACTTGCATGTTTCCAAGGCTTGAGAAGTGTGCATAGGAGAAGCTGTTTCCTGCAACTGCTTTTTTTCTACTGCTAAAAAGCACACTCACTTTTTAGGAAAAAAATATTTTTACCCTTGATGCTGAAGCTTGAAACCTTAGTAAATTAGCTGAAAAAATAACCGAGTGGATTTCCACAATGCTGTTGCACCAAATACTTCACTTAACAGAGAAAAGTTATTCAGTTCCTCTGTTTATGCATAAAGTATACAAAAATCCTCTCTGATTAGGCAGTATTGTATAATTCCTAGTAATAATGGAGTATTCAATGGCAGTGTACTGTGGAGGAGAAATACGATTTATATTGTCGGACACATTTCCATTAATGTACACATATTCCCAACATACTCCAGCAGAAGGAAGCTTTGGCAAGCAAAGACCCAGACTTTGAAAGGTGATCAGTACTTCTAAAATTTAATATCAGCAACTAGGTATACCCAACTATTTCTAGGGACCAAATGAGAGATTAAAAAGATATATATATTTAAGCACATAGATCCAAATTTCTTATTCTCAGAGGCCCCAGTTGTAGAGGTAGGTAAACAATTGGGCCTGAATTCTTTTAAATTAACGTTCTAAAACATTTTAATTTCTGCTTTTGTTCAGGTATACTGTTCTCCAGGCCTCAACATCAAGAACCAACTAGGTGTCCAGCACTTTCAGAATCTCTGAACTCCTTTTATTCTCTCCGTCCTGCTTAGGACTTTCCTTTGGTGTAATTGTTTATACAGTGCCTAGTAGATCAAACGATGAGTGGGAAGGGATTTTTGGTTTTTAATTCTAACCAAAGTTCAACAGTTTTATATAAAACCTCACCTGCTGGAGTACTTATTAATGCATATACATGGAATCATTCAGCTTGGTTTCTCCTTAGGAGCTATTTTAACAATTAAAGTAAATTTAAATGTAAAATACATTGGATATACACGAACAGTTGATAACCTTATACACTTGATTTTCTGATGTCAGAGGCTTTCTTAAAATTTGAAGTATATATTTGGCAAAGCAGGCAGCGTTTTGATCATTGCCAGTTGTAATCATCTTGTGACAAGCAGTTCTAGAGAAATTTCTGAATAAAAACCAGATCTGGATTCTCTGACAATGTTACTTCATCTCTAAACACATTTCCATTAATTATACTCTCAAAATCAAAAGTCATGGAAATCAAATATTTCTGATTGGACAACATAATTAATTTAGACTGTGGTATATTCATGTTGAATGTAAATTAATTTATTTTAACAGACTCAGACTAATTCTATCTCTAAAAATCCGTAGAAAGGTAATTTTATTTTATCTGATTTTATAGTGAATAGTTTTAATGCTATGCACATAGGTTCATTTTTCAAAAGCATTTTTGTAAAGGCATGATCCAAAACATACCTAAATTAACAGCAGAACCTGCCCTTGACTTGAACAGACTGTAGATCAGGCCTCAACCACTGTGACTTTGTCAAGAATAAAATTCTCAAGTGATTTCTTATAAGATACGATGAGAAATGAAACACACATAGGCTCTCATTGATCATAGCTGGAGCCCACAAAGTGACATGTGAAAAGTGGTTGGAAGGGAGCCCTTAAGGACTGGAACAGACACGGTTATTGATTTACCAGAAACAGTCTTGCCAAGTTTAAATGAAGGAAAACAGAAAAATGGCCTAACCTGGGTGTAATTCTTTTGAGGTAATGCACTGTGTGAGTGACAGCTGTGTTAGCTGCCTCTAGCATCCGTTCCCAAAGCAGCTACATAAGTTTAATTAAATAAATAGCCACAGTAAAAACCTAAAAGATCTAAAAAACCTAAAATATTTAAAAATCTATAAATTTTTAAATCTTAACTTATGAAGAGTGTTTGCATAGATTGAAACTTTGAAAGGTGATGAACTTTAACTACAAAACTACTTTCTCATTTCATTTATATTGATAATTGAACTACATGAATGAATATGTAACATACAGTCAATGAAAAATGTTACATATTTCCCACAATTCTCTAATTCCTTTTGGGAAGAGAGGGAATCACAGTGCACCAAACTGATAAGGATAAAAAATATCTAGTTCTATTATGAAAAAAAATCATACCAAAACTTTTATACTGGATTTGTTTTTCAAATCCAAAGTTCATGAAAGGTCTTTAATTCGCAATCAAAAATATAACCCAGCAATTAAATAAATCATTAAAATACTTATGGGCTTATTAGTAATGTTGAATTTATCACTTACATTACATACATCAGAGTAACTTTTTACTAAAGGGATCAAAATAGTTAATATAATTTAATTAGATCAAATTGACTGTATTTGACTAATAATCTCTTTTAATCTTTAATTTTGCTGAGTTTTGTCTGGAAAAAAAATGTTTTGCAAACAAAAAACTGCCCAGCATTCTATAGAGTGGGGAAAATACCTTTTCTTGACTAAATCTTTCCTCAAAAGTCATTTACATTGCACTGTAGTATTTTACTGACAAATACAATGTAAAATTTGTTTAATGTTGTAAATTTTGTTAATGTATTTATACTTAAATTACTAATTTTAATTAAATAGGAATACGTAGTCAGAAAACCAGCATGTGGGGGGTTTCTTTTGGTTTGTGATCTACAGGTTTCATAGTTGACTAGGGCTTTTTTTTTCCTTACCTGGAACTCTCTTTGCCCAGTTGATCATGTGCACTAATTCTCTGTCTGCGAGGTTGGTCAACAGGGTCATCATAGAGGCTTCGTTGAATGGTCTGTTTGGGTCATATTCAGAGTAAACTAGGGGTGGCTCAGCTTCCAGCAAGGCACTGACCATCTGTTCTGCCGTCAGGGACAGGGCTGGGCTGTTCTTCTTGTTATGTTTAACCACCAGGGGACTTGTCCAAAGGGTGGGAGCTCGCAGCTCTGTTGAAGAAGCCTCCCCATTCCTGGAATCCTGCTCCTCTCTTTGGCGTTTTTGTTTCATCACTCTCCCACCTCTGCGGTCTTTCCGAATTCCTAGAGACACACAAGAATATAATGAACTCCATTCCTTGAACTTAAGTATTACATACTCTTGGCTTCAGGCAACAGCAGATGCTTTTGATAGACCCAGGCAGCATTGACTCTTGATTTATTTTCTGAAGACTTCCTCCTATATAGGGAATCTTACACCAGTAGTTGGACAAAAAAACTATTTTTAAAAGTACAGTGTCAGGAATAGCGCACTCCTTCCTAAAATTCAGATTAGTGGGGCTCACGCAGAACTCTAGACTACTGACACTGTACAGCTGCCTTAGCCCTACAAAAGGAAGTTGGTCATTGGGAATAAAGAAATATTTCTTTACAGCCCAAAATTTCGAAGCATCTCCCAACCTCTAGCAGACCCTTATTCAATAAATGACCGACAATAAATTAATGATGTTGGTGGGTCAGATCGATCACAGAAGTGGCTCTCAAAACTACCTAGAATGTTTTGCTTAAGGTCACCAATTATTCTAACTAAACATCATCCTATTACTGAGCTTGTGATCTCCATAATTACATAAAAACCACTTAAGAAAGTTCCCATTATAAGATGAGCTTATACAGCAATAAAGAATGCCATTTAAGTAGATAAACATAAGTAAAAAAAGGACAGATAATTGCAACCTCAGATTCTAATGTGGGAGACCTACTGTCAAAAGGCTGAAATAACCACAACAGAAACCATCATTGTCATTACTGCACATTTCTGCAATGTGCTTTGCACTGCCTGACCCTGAACCTTGGGATATTATCAAGTCAGCCATACCAATTCAAACAACATAAGACCTTTACAGTGGAACAAAATCTCCCTTTGGGGAAAGGTTACAAGAAAAATATAGTGATAAAGCCACGTGGACTCCAACCATAGAGAGAAGGTTAAGTCTGGCTCTAAGTGGAGGAGTTACAGGCATTTTGAGACTGAGTCAAAGACTTAAATCCATCATCAAGTGGAGGCAAGGGAGGACAACGAAGTAATAAGGAAAGCACACAAAGAACTGAGATATGAGGAGAGGGCAGCTCTGATGCGGCATATTCTGGAGTTCTCACGCAACATGAAAAAGCAGCAGTAGTCCCAGTTTGAAAAGCAAAAGAAGTATCTACAGAGCACAAAGATGTAAACCATTCAAGAAATAGGGACGAGAAAACATTTAAAACAAAACCAAACCAAAACAAAAACATTTGCAAGCAATCAGTACAGGTCTTTCTAATGGTTGGGGAAAGGGAACACCAACTTTTG
>VYZQ01042818.1:0-12906 GCA_013400655.1 Mystacornis crossleyi
GGGCGAGCGGCCGGCGCTGGCGGCGACGCCCGCCTCTGCCTCCTCCCCCTCGGTGCCCTGCCTCCTCCCTCCGCCGGGCGGGCGGCCGGCTGCGCGGGCAGGGCGGGCGGGAGGCAGAGCGCGGCTGAAAGGTGTTGCTGGAGGGGAAGTTTGGAGAAGGTCGCCGGGTGCCTGGGCGCTCCGGCAGCATCATGGCGGAGCAGGGCGAGTCGCCGGTCCACGTCCAGCAGCCCCAGCCGGCGCCCGCGCCCGCCGCCCCGGCCGCCGGCTGGCCCATCTGCAGGGACGCCTACGAGCTGCAGGAGGTGATCGGTCAGTGGAGCGGGGGCGCGGCGGGGCGGAGGCGGGGAAGGGAGGCAGGGATGCCGCGGCCGGCTCTGGGCCTACCGGCGCTCACTCTCCCGCAGGCAGGGCTCGCTCACTGCGGTGGACGCGCCCGGCACTGCAGCGGCGGCTGCTGCGAACTTTATCCGCCCGGCAGCGGGCAGCCCCGGGGGGCGGCGGCGGCTCCTTCTAGAACCCGCCGCGCCCCGCCCGGTGCGGCTCGGTGGAGGTGCCGCTGCCCTGCATCGTCACTGGAGCCTTGCCCTGCTGGTTTGCACTGGGACCTCGGCAACTCCGCAGATGCGCTCTGTGTACTGTGTGTGTCCGTGGATGCGCACATGTGCGTGCATCCGCTTAGATTACTCTGCATTTTTTCCGGCGCTTTCATGGGGGAGGTAAATCTCACCCGTAGATCTGCTGCTCACGTGACGACTCTCTCTTAATCAGTATATATACGCATATATGCATACATATATTTAAACTATTTCTTCTTCTCCTTCGCTATTTACTCTTTTCCTTCACTGTTTCATCTTGCTTGCATCTCCTTGTGCCCCTCCGCCCCATGGCCGTCGGTGGCACGTAAGGCCAGCGGGGAATTACAGCTTCGTTTTCACCCCAGCCAACCTGCTTTTGACCCGGTTTGCCATGTGAAGTTTAACCCGTCTGCTGGCCCCCTCCCATGTCCCTGTAGGAAGGGGACTTTCTTGGTTGTGTGCTTCAGCACTTTGTTCACATGTCCAGCTAATGCAGATCAGATGTGTTCAGTCTCCGTTCCCTTTATTTGGATTAGGTTATTTTGAATTTTACATTGTGAAAAGCTAACTGTTGTTGAAAGTATGTGCGATGGAAAGTTTTTCATCTCTTGGCCTAGATGCTGCTTGTTGCTAATGATCTACTTTGGGAAAACTTGCTTTTATTTGTATGTAACGTTTTAAACTCCTAGCAAATAACTGCAGATGGGAAAGACCAGCTCTAAGACTGATTGCTGTTTCTTACAAATGAGGCCACTTAGGTGAGAAAAGTCCAGGTGACTTGCCTGCTGATGCTGTTGATTATCTTCAGTATTATACCAATTCCTAATTGTTAGGCTGACCAGAGCTGCATGTTATCTGTCTGGAAGTTGTGTATACTCGGCTTTGTCATTAAGCTTTTTATTTTCCACAGGCAGAAACAAAATAGTTGAGAAAAGTACTTCTTCCTTAAAATGGGATGGCTTTTTGTTGACCCCGGTGGTACCTTCGTGTTTCTGTTTGTGTTTCCTAGGCTGTGAATAGGGACTAAGGAGGGGTGAGGGTTCAGGTGTTCAGGTCCCTGGAGGTGGCTGACTTGGATGAGTATTGAGCAGGTGTTGCCCGTGAAGGCCCCCCAAAAGTATGGGTTTACTGGACCCATCAGTCTGGGTAATGGATCAAAGTCAGCCCAGTGGAAGTGATTCTACTAGCATAAAGGTGTATCTTTGCTGAGGAGCAGATCCCTCTTCGAAGGTGAAAAAAGCCTCAAAGGTCTTGGATTAATCCTTGTCTAGGTGTAATATGAGTCATATGAGTTACTTAAATAATAGTTGTTTTCTGTTACAGTACCTGTAGAATGCCTGTGTGAGAATTTCGTATAGAAACTCCTTTCTACTTTATTCTTTCTGCTTAAAAGTGTGTATCTTTTGATATGTAAACTGTAATCCTAACTGCTAATATATATTTATATACGTCCATTGAACAAGTGGATGCTAAATTGGACTAGCAGATACTGATCTGTAGAGAAACTTTGTCGGTAGTTACCTATGGGTGCTCTTAAAAATTGGTATTATTTAACTGAATGCCTAGGGAGTAAATTGAGGTCAGGGTATATTGAATCAGATTGTTGGACACACTGAACTTGCCTGCCGTAGTTTCACTAAACTTAGGTTTCTTCCATGACTTTCTTTCCAAGTCGCTAAGATTTGTTTTGTACCACTTGACTAAAAAATCTTATGCTTAATCAAATATGTCTTTTTTCATTACACCTTGTATTCGTTCTCTTAATATACAGGAGACACTATGAGATTAAATTTAGTCTGGATGCCATTAAAAATAGTAAAAAACCCCAACCAAACACACCCCACCCCACTTTCTAAAAAAACCCTTACCAAACCAAGGCCCCTGTAAATTCCATGTGTTTGACCACATGCTAACATAATTTCTGAGCTGTAGGATGAATGTTGTTGGTTTTATTGAATGTGGTAAGGGACTCTTTAGGAATCTTTTTTATATCTGAGGGAGGAGAGAATGACACAGTCTGAACTTGGTTCAGCAGCAACCCTTTTCATGGGCTGTGCCAGGGTTAATTGCGTTGTGAGCAGGAGTAGTTACCACTTGCTAAAACAGAGCTGGTCACCTCTGGAAAGGACTACATACTTCTCCCTGAGGAGTTGGGTAGTGTCAGTTCAGTTCAAACAGCCCTTTCCCAGTTAGGTGAGAGAAATAACAATACACTGAAGCACCGTCGTGGGTTTGCAGGAGGAAAGATAAACCATGATGGTGTATCACAATGCTTCCCAATAGAACAGACTTCAGATTCTTTGGTAACTAAAGCACAGATGCAGAATGGCTGTTTTAGGGATCTTTAAAAGTTTTGGTGGGGATTATAAAATGAACGTAATTGTTAGTCTTCTGGGCTGTCTCCATCCCTTGGATTTAGCAGTTGGAGAAGTTCTGTTCTTCTTCTCTGTGAGAATACGAAGTTTTCTTACTGCTCATTTGAGTCTAGCCAGATGCTATGTTGAAAACCAAGGCCACATGATATGAATTTCCAATGAAAAAGCTTTTTAAAAATTTTCTGTCTGTTGTATCCTCCATGATGGCTGGGAGATTCAAGTGCCCGCTGAGGAGAAAATACTAGCTTTAAGGAGTGCTTCTTATGAGATGTTATTCCAAGTTTGCTTTATTTTTTAGGTGGTTGGCCACTTCTCTGTAAGCTCATTGTCTGCGGTTTCGTGATACATTTAATCTGCTCTAACAGGCAGCTGCTGAAAGGAGCGCATTGATCTGACAGCGAACTAGTTCTTCTGCTGTGTCAGTTTTCTGCTGGATCAGATTCCCTGTTTGACTTGCTGCATGGCTTTGTGATTGATAGGTTTGATGCAAAGAAGAGGCTCTTCCAGTTAATGCTTAGATGCTTATACTTTCTGGAGTGTGGAATAATCATTCTGATTGCTCTTTATAAGCATATAGAGTAAAGAGAAAAATTTTACAATAATTCAGATTAATACAGGCTGTCCATACACAAAAGCACTTAGAAGGGGGTTCCTAATTGTTAGGACAGGAGGATCCAACCAACCTTCTGTCAGTAGTTACAGAGATAAGAACTGTAATTGCTATTAAGGTAGAGCCAGATTTAATTTAGTGAAGACCTGGGAGATCTCTTTCTAAGATTTTAATGCATTAAAATGCTCAGAGGATTTTAATATGTGTGGAGGGGGTTTTGTTGTTTTTTGTTGGGTTTTTTTGGTAAGATGAATATGACTTAGATTAAAAAAAAACTGCTAATAAAAGCAATACTATGAGAGGTGTTCTTATGCAGTTTGGGTTTATAACCAAGTACTCAGAATAAAATAACTGAAATAGATTTCTCTGAATTTTTCATATGCATATATGAGTTTTTTTCCTCAAAAGCTATATAAATCTTCACAGAACAAACATTTAAATGGTAATCAACATTAACACTTTATTCAATTTTCAGTTTTTAAAAATCGGCTTTGTACCTTTCAAATTGTAATGAGCCCTACATCATCTGGATGAGACAAAGCAGCACTAAATCTTGGTTGGTTTTTTTTTTATTTTGGGTGGTGGGTTTTTAAATTTTTTTTTGTTTTGGTCTTAATATGATCAAGTGGCTTTGACTTGTGTTTGAAAGCTACTTTGGAGTTGATGCTTCTCTGCCAGATGCAACTTGTTGTCATCCTGCTTTGATGGAAGGTGGATTCTGTTATGGAGAAGCAGTGGATTATTTTGTGATTAGGTTGGGTGCTAATTTTCATTATAGAATTATATTTTTCTCTCCTGCTGCAACTGATTTGGAAAATTAATTTGGCTAGGAAATAGCCACAATCAGATTGAAATAAAGGGTTGCTTTTACGAGATGGATTATCTGTATTGGCTGCAAATCACTGAAGAGTTACCTCAGTTGAACTTGTGTGTTTGTCTAGTTTTTTTCTCACTTTGAGCTCAGAAATAGGTTGTGGTTTGTTTCCTCATAAGGTGCAGTGTTGCTAAGTCAAACGTGTTGGGATTTTGAGTGGAACAAGTTACCATGTGAGACTGTTCTGCTGATTTTGTGGTTCTTATTGTAAGCAGCCTGTGAACCACTCTTGGTTAATGGCTCTGGGGTCTTTCGTGTTGTTTCTGGCATATGTTATTTACTTTTTTTTCCTCCCCTGCTGCATGTATTGCTAATGGCTCTTTGTTTGACAGAGAATAGACTCTCCTATATTTGTTGTTACCAGAGATCTTTGTGTAGAGTGGTCTCTGATGATGATCCTTAGGAGCCCATGTTTATGTTGGTAATGCTGTATGCTGTTTTGAAAAGCCTTTCTATAGTTAGAGGTAAAATTACAGTTCTGTGTTGTTGTTTGTTAATCAGATGCTCATGTCTCATTCACACTTTCCAAAATTTCTTATCCCTGTGCTTAATCAGGATTTATAAAAAACATTTGGAGGGCTTTCTTTTGCAGTAGTTTTGATGTATGTGCTGTAAATTAAATCACACTGTGCTCAATGAAATACCACACTAGCAACTAAAGCTATGGTAAAATTTCATATTTATTCTTGCAAAACCACCAAAATTCTTGCATGAGAAGCTGCATAATTTGATAAGTAATACTTAATGCTACCTAAGATCTTTGTACCAAATTTGTAAAAAGAATGGTGTGCTTGCCTTAATTCTGCGCCAAAGTAAATTCTATTTCTTACCAATAAATCTTAAAAGTTACTAAAGCAGCCTAAGCGTATTGTACATGCACATATTAAATACAGCCTTTGTAACATTAATTGTAACTTAATATAACTGTAGCTTGACAGGAAGAGTTTAATTTTGTAAATTAAATTTTACGTTTTGGGAAATAATTGGTTGAGATTTTCTGTCTGCTAAAAACCATTTGTAGAAACTGTGGAAATATTAATCCCTATTTAGTATTTTAATAAAGAGTGGCTTTTTATTCAGTTGCCAGGGTAAAGGTGGTCATGACGCAATTTAAAAACACCTTGTAGAACATTCACAGTGCTGTGCTGCTAATGAGGCTGTGCAGAGCATGAAGTTGTTAATTATTTGCTTTGTCTCCACATGGTAGTGTTGGGGAAGGGACCTCTGTCTTGGGTTTGGGGTTTTTTTTGTGTGTGTATGTTTGTTTGTTTTTGTTTTGTTTTGTTTTGAATGAAAATGAACTTTCTGCATTAGAAATACCCAGAGTGGAGCCACAGCTGTACATAACTGTAGTTTTCATTGGTTCAATGAGGTTAGACTTGAAGTGATTCAATGTTCAAACTTTGTTAATCTAGTTAATTTGTAAAAAAAATTAACTCATGCAATTGGAATTCAGACTTGTCAAGAAAATGTTTAAAAGGTTAATAGTAAATTGTAAAAAAAAAAAAATAAAAAGAGCTTCCTTTGGGTTTCTCCTGATTGCAAGTAACCAGCATATAAACCTTGTTTTTAAGTTACCTTGTTGACTGGAAGGGTAAAGGAACATATATCAACAGCTCAGGCAGTTGGCTGGTGCTGTGTAATGGTAATTTATAGAATATATCCTTTCCTGTTCCTCGAATCTGCCTACTTCCCTTTTGGCTGGCTCTCCTTTCCCTATGCTTTTTCTTTCCCTTCCATCCAAGTTCTTCTTACAGATAAGGCCCAATACCTCTGGTACCTGGGAAGTCCTGGTTCCACAGGAGCTGCTTGAGTGCTGGAAGAGGAGCCGCTCTGCTGAGAGTGTGTAGAAAGTTGAAGGGATTGCATGACTTTGCCCCTTGCTAGGTGTTATAACAGCCAGGCTTTGCGTCTTCAGAGTGGAACCACTTCTTGTAACCAGCACTGTGCTTTGGTGGTGGGCACCAAGTTCACACGTGGGAGAGCTATTGGATCAGATGTTGTTCTGAAACAACTTAAGAACTGTTTTACTTTTTTTTCTTTTAGTGAAGAATCACTTTCTCCTAGGTCTGAGACCAGTTGTTTTTTTCCCAGAATCTGTTTGTCAAATGGAGCTTCTCTTTGTTAACTGGAAACAAAACCACATCTGTTCTGATTGGCTTGAGGGGAAAAAACAGTGAGCTCTCCATGCAAAAGAGATGTGGGTGGCTCATATAGTGGCTACTTATCTAGGTCATGTTTCATTTTTATATGCCCTCCCTTGGTTCTCTCTCTCTTCCCCCACTTCACCTTCCAAAATAGTTTGGAACTGTAAGGCAGCAGTTGATAGAAGCTTTTTTTCCTTCCAGTAATAATAGTAATTCTTTATGTTTAAAAAATGGGCCCTAACATTCAAATTAAGTTAGCTACTCTTGTTAACTTATTGGGTTTACTGAAGTTACTGGGTTACTGCTGAGCAGAGGTTGCAGAGGAGCACTATGCTTGCAGGACTTGGAAAACAGATATGTGACTAGGACATTTTCTGGTGCCCAAAATTAAAAGTGAGTTTCTCCCACCCCCAAAAAATCATACCTAGTATATGTCGATACTACTTATCCTATGTAAATAAAGAATGAACTGTACTGAATGAGTGGATTTTCCTTTATTTCTGCCTTTTACAGCACAACCTTTCCAGGAGGATGAAATCCTGACAGCTCTATTAGATTTCACTGTTTCTTGCTAAGTTTGAAGGTCTTTGGATATGCACAAGGGTTGCATGGTTGGAGCTTGTGGGTGTAAGGACATTATCATCCAGCAGTGTCAGGATGAGGCGACACTGGTATGAAATAAAATGCTTTAGGAAAGAATTTTCTCCAAAACTTTACTTCTTCCTTATAAGAAGGAAAAAGTCTCTCTATCTATACACATATATATCTATCAGTCTTTACATGCGCTGTTCTAGGTTCTGTGTAGTTGTGGGATCAGCTCTGTAAATGAAACAAGCAGTGTTGAATGCTTGTCTCTTGCCTTCTTTGGTGGGGTTTGGCTGCTGTCCTCCCTTGCCGACCTTAGGGTTGTGTGGTGGTGGTGGTGCAGCTTCCTCCTGCACAGTGCTTCTGGCCGGAGACCGTCCTCTGGTATTGAGGGGGTGCCTGGGAGACTGGGAGTGCTAGACTGAAAGGATGGGCAGAAAATGTATTAATGAGAGAAAAACAAGGGGAGCTTACAGGGACAAACAAGCTATCATTCTTGTACCTTACAGTGCTGGAGGAATCTGATTTTTCCTGAAACTGCTGGCAAGTCAGAGTTACTTTGAGAGCTGGTTACCTTTCAGGAGATAGATACGTGGGGAATGGTAGTAAAGAGGAAGCACCTTAATCTTCATGGAGAAGTGTGCATGCTTCCTGGCATTTATGCAAGCTTCAGTTGACTGGTGACTGTTCTGTAGAAAATTTATATGGCAGGGGTGAGATGCTGAGAATGCCGATGAAGATGGTGGGTTTTAAAGAGTCCCTCTGAACAATTCCCAGGTACATTTTGCCAGGATTGCTGTTCATGACAGTCCTGCGGCTTGCTTGCTAGAGAAGCTCAGTGAAAAGTTTGAACAGTATTCTCCATTTGTCAGCTGAGGTAATAATTTTGTGTCATTAGTGGAGTTAGTATTTTCAGTCCTTTGCCCATGGCATTTGACTAGGTATGTGGCTTTACTGAGTAGTTCAGTGAAACTTCAGTGTGATAAATTAGCTGTCTCCGTTAATCCTTTGTCTTTACAAATAATAATTTCTGAATCATTTTATTAGCCTGATTATTCCTGTGGAAGTCTAAATGCCTTTGAGGTATTTTGATTGTAAGTTAAATACAGATGAAACTTAAGAATGTCCTTTATGGCTGATGTAATGATTATGTTACATGGCTTTTAAGCTGAGCTATGCTTGTGTACTTAGAGAAATTAGAATTAGAAGCAGACTGAAAATTTGAAGCTTTTCTGTATTCCTAATCATGCTTTCACAAGAATCCTGTGCTAAAGGTCTTCAAGGTCAAGATCCCTGTTGAATGTCTGTGTGCCAAGTATACCTGCTTCAGGGTAGTGGTACAAAAATCGTTTAACAGAGCAGAAGAATACTGTGTATTTTTTAATCACGGTTTCTGTTTTTTAGGAGTAACGTGAACAAGATCGTAAGCTTGAGATATTACTTTAGACTTCTGAGAAGTAACGTACTTGGATTCAGAAGCATAGCCATTTAATTATAAAGTTGCTTTTTCCTTCTCAGTTTTTTGCTTTGAAGCCATTTTATTATAGGGACTGAATTTAAGCTTATAATTTATTCCTCTTAGTGTCTTGTGCTTCCAGACTCTAAACCACTTCAGACTAATAATAGGAACTTCATTAGAATTGGATTAGAATCACCTAATGAAAATTTAATGATTTGATAGTATTTATATTGCTCCAACTCTTCCGTTGTTTCATGAGAAGCAATATATGAGAAATAGTTAAGTTTTCTGCTTGTATTGTGTGGTCACAGTAGACTCAGATTCTCGGAGGCACATTTTGTTGGCGTGAACTAGCTGAAGATGGTTTGAAGCTCAGCACTGCTGTATTAATTAGAGATCTTTATGATACTACAGTAGCAATAATGCCTTTGTTTTGGTAGATTGCTGTTCTTCGTTCTCGGAAGAGAATGATGCACTATGTGCTGACATCCAGAAGGCTTGGAAAATACTGTGGTCATGGTATTAGGATTGTTCCAAGTGACAGACTAAATGAGAAATAATAAAATATGCCAACTAAATCAACACCAGAATTTGTTTATAGTGCTGCTTAAGAAATGAATAGTAATTCTTTTTTAACAGCTTTTTTCTAGGCAGGAGATTTGGCTGAGCATAGCAAATCTTCAATTTGCCGTATTTGTATCAGAGGTTCTGTGGAGTTCTGATGGTACCCTGGTAAGGTAACTTTTGGTTCCACAGTGAATACCAGATACCAAGTTCTCCCATAGTTATGCAGAGGCATTTTCAGTGTGGGTTTTGCCTTCCAGATGTTAAGACTTGTATGCATATTGAATAATGCTTTCTATATTGATGATCAAACAATGGGGAGAATGAAATTATCAGAATCCACGTTTCTTTTCATGTGAGGATGAATGGATAATAACATGGCAGATAAAATCCATAAATACTTCAGTCGTATCCTTCACTCTTTTTCCTGCTTTTTGTTGGGGAAACGCGAGATGAGTATGGATTTGTTGGATAGGTTCATGTGCAGAACTGTACATCCACATATGCCCTTATCACAGGGCAGCCCTAACACGGTGTGTGGGTCAGGAGCTGCCTCCTGCCTGCAGCAGGGGCTGTGCCGCAGGAGCCGCACTGTGGGCAAAGAGCCTGCTCCGAGGTCTTCAGATGCTTCTTTTTGTTTCTTCTTCCCTAACAAATTTAAAGTGTGAGTGGATTCTTTTTCATTTTGAAGGAAGCCAGAGTGGATCTGATTACAAACCTACTTTTTTGTTAAAAAAAAAAGGTTTTCCACAATTTCTTCAGTTTTTCCACAAAAAGGCCTCATGTGCCTCAGAGCTCTTCTCCCTCTCTTCTGTGTTCTGAGCTAGTTTAACAGCTAGGTTTTTTTCCTTATGCCCAAAGAAAAGTATTCCTTCAAATCTCTTCAACTAACGAACTGTTACATGTAATGTTACTAATTTTTCAATGGCATATGTATTTTCTAGTTCTTAAGTTTGGTGAATTCACAAGTTACCTTTAAATGCTGATAAGAAAGTGAAGGCACTTTAGGTATTCTTTAGGTGAGTACAGCTAAACACCCTCTTTGCTGCCTGATGTGATACATGCTATTTCTTGGTGGTATGGTATTCCCAATTCCTGATCTGCAACTTCTGTAAACTGTAGTGAAATTAATATTGAAACAGAGCGTAGTTTATTTTGCCCTTACACATAACACATTTCACTTTCTTTTCTTCTTAATATGGCAGCTCATGTGGAAGATAATGTGATTGAAAGGAGAGATCATTCCAGATCTCTCAAGTATAGAACTTGACTTTTCACTGCTCAGTTCAGTTTCATAGCCTTTTGTTCATTAAGCTCTTAAAATGCTATACTTTATGTTACTTCATAATCACAACTTTGGAAACATGATGATGAAGGGAGTGTAAGCAGACTAGGTGTATAAAATGGTTGTAAAATACCTCAAGCAGATCTGAAAGCCATGGAACTTGTGAGGAAAGCATTATTTCTGCAAACTAGAACAGAGATACTTTATTTGCATTTCACATTTGATGCCCATTAATATATTGTATGTTTTAAGTAGCATATTTTATGAAAGATTCAACATTTTTTGGTGTCAGAACAAAATGTTTTTAGCTAATTTACTTGTTTGGTTCAGGTTCAGATGAATTTATTAAGTTGTCTCTGTGTGTTGGTTTTTTCCCCCCATACTCTTCTTTTTTAGCATATGTAAGCAGAATAATTTTGTGGTGCATGAGACACAAACTCTGCACCAGAGAATAAGATCTATTTTTCTCCAGAGAATCTGATAATCAAGCAACAAAGAGGCTCTTTCAGGGATCCTTGGCAGAATGATGATGGCACTAAAATGTAATTACAATTTAAGCTTTATTTTCTTAACAAGATATTATGTTTACTATAACACAGAAATTATGATCAGAATGGCAAAGGATTTCTACAAACAGAAGGAGTTTAGAACAATTTATAAGTAGCATAATACAGAATTTATAATATGACAACTTAAGATTTCTAGTTGACTAGATCCTAACTTAAAATTTCTTATCAACTAAATAATATAGAATTTATAGGACACAATAGTACAACTTAAGAGAAATCTTCTAATCACCTTCACCATCTGCAGATTGGGTCAAAACCCAATACACTGGTGTATCAATATAACAATTATAATCTGGACTGGAAGATGATATGAAAGATAAGAGTCAGTCCTCAGAGATAGCAGATGATGATGATGGAAGCATTTCTGGCCAGAAGGGTCATGAGCCTCGCTGTCCACCAGCAGCTCGAGTCCGAGTGCCCTACTCAGGCCTTGTAAGTGCTTGATGTTATGGGCAGTTCTGGTATTCTGCTGCTGTGCTTCCCAGTGACGGGTTCATCACCAGCACTGGGACCTGGTGTGTTCGGTAAGGAAGGGAGCAATTGCGGGGATGCCCAGGAATCTTGGAGCTGGTAGGGAGAAGGAGAAATCTGTTTGGTTTGTCTGCTTGGTTCACAGGACCTTCAGGGCCTGAGAGTGAAGGGGAAAGGAATGAATATGTGACCCATTCAGTCACAGGGAACGCCTGCTTGCCTTATAAAGTGGTGTTAGTTACACTAACCACATTACAAAGGGTCAGGAGCAGGGCCTGCGATCACACCGGTCTTATCCTGACATTTCCAGGCAAATTCCAGCTCTGATAACTCCAAAGTCTGAAATAGTAGTGATTGTGGATGTTTTTTATATAGACGTTTTTCACCTATAAATAACACTTCTTATGAAGATAATTGAGATGTGGATCAGAGCAAAAGGAATTTAATTTTGAGTAATGTTTGTAATAGGGGGTTTCCCTAGACAGTTCCCTTTCAACTTTATTTAGACAACTCATCTATTTTAAAGGACAGGTCAGGGATAAAGTAACAGCTATTGAAAATGGACTGCATTTGTTTAGGTTTTCCTTACCAGCTGTGATGCTGACATTTCCATGGTGTGGATTGCTTATGAATGGGAAGATGCTCTCATACCAGATCTGAAAATGATCTAGGTTCCCTGGGAGCTCTATGACTAGCACGTAAAACACTCAAGGCCATAAAGTACTAAGTTAAAAGTTACTTTTTGTGATGACATACACAGATGAGCATTAAGCTGCCTGGATTTTTTGCATCACTCCACTTTTCTTTGCAACAAGTCTGCATCTTTCAGTGTAAAGTACGAATGCATGACTGGAGTATGGGCAGTTTCCTATTCAAAGACAGGCAAAAGGAGAGGCATTGTGGATGCACTTCTAAAAGCTGATCCTCAACTTTGTTGGCACCCTATGTTACCCAAAAGCTGTGAATTCCTTTATAGATACCTTCTTAAAAAAAGGGCAGGAATGTGTTTTTGTTATGTGTTTGTTATTTTTGAGATTGATAGGGATAAAAGTTTTCCAGTGTTGAAATGCTCTGCACTAAATACAGTATAGTGGGTGGAAAAACTGGTGAAGGAGCTGGGATACTAAATGACTTACTGCTGTAGCTTCAAAGGCAAGACAGGGCAGTATGTGACATGACTGTACGGGGCAGCAGGATGTGTTTCTCTAGTGGTCAGGCATGGTTTTACTTCTACTGAACTTCAACAGAAAGTGTCATCTTGAGCCAGCACTAATTTGTTGTTTCTCCCATATTCTTAACAAATGCAGCAGCTTTATTTTTGGTGGTTCATTTATTTTACTTATATTAACAGAATTGTACTAAATAAATAAAGAAAAAATTATCTCAGTC
>VYZQ01042818.1:13382-31753 GCA_013400655.1 Mystacornis crossleyi
TCCTGCAAGGTTGCAGCGGGGTTTAACATCAGCACGTGCCAGTCTCTGTTAGGAGAGCTGGGGAGGGAGCAGAGGGAGGGCAGTTGAGAGCTGGAAGGAGGTAGTGGGCATAGTCGATATTTTTTTATCCTCCCTTTCTAATTGTGTGCTTATTGGCAGGTTTACTTGAGTGCCCCAAACAGTTAACGGTCGTCCTTGGACTTTTCAGTGTGATCTTAGTGTGTTGATGGCATTATATCAAGCTGGCAAGTGCTGAGCTCTATATGGTTTTAGGCAGAAGTTTTCCATCTCAAAGCAAAAAGCCATCACTGTTAAANAGTTTCAATTTGTCTTGTTTCCCGAATAATTAGTTTGTGATTGACACTTATTTGCTGTACTCTTATACTAGAACCCTTTGTGTTCAGGAAAGTAGTTCTATTCTCATGTGCTTTTGGCAGAAAATTTTATTCTGTTTTGCAGGTTTGGCAGGGATCTATAACATAGCAAACCTCAAAATACTTTCTATAATTTACCTAGGCAAAACATCTGTTATAACCAGTTCTTTTACTATTTTAGTGAGGAAATAAAGAGAGTAGCTCAAAAAGCTAGGTCATTCCCTACTGTGGCTGTTTTTCCTGCCTGTGGGGGTTTATTGCTGATTGTGAATCCGCCTGCCTTTTTCTTTCTCTATGGAGAATGGGATATCTGGTTAATGCTGAAGCTTGCTGTATCTTAGCCTTAGCACAGGTTGTCTTAATGCTTGCATAGAAGTTTTCGATAGTGTATAATCATTTTGATATCAACATTTAGGCTATTTATGACTTCACTGCAATCACAGAAATATCTGTATAGCATGTTTGGAGAGGTTTTTCTGGATTGTTCATGCAATGGGCTTTTAAAAAGTAGTATGGGATAAGATGGATCTCAGACTTTGTGTAACCTAATTTTCCACAAAAAGGTGAATATAACAATTGAGTAACCCAGTGGTTCTGTAGCCATAATAGTGATGATTTTAAACGTCCAACTGCAAAACAAATTCAGTGAGGAATTAAAGACATAAATGTTGACTGTTGAAAATGCAGAAGTAGCAGTTCTATTTGTGGGCATAGATTTCATGTAACACTTAGTGTATTTTAAGTGAATTATGTCATAATTGCCAGGATAAGCAAAGTAGTATCCAAGTGAGTTATAAGGAGAGAGATTTGATCTCAGCATCAATTAGTGGGCAGGAATTGTTAGTAAATTATACTTATATGATTATCGTGGGGCTCTTAAGAACTCAAGTATTTGTCATGTGAACATGTAAAGGGAAATAATGACTCATTTTCTGTGAGGAAGCTAAGTTTCAGAAAGATTTAGAGTTCAGTATGGAGGTGTAAATGAGCTTTACTCGGCTGATTCATAACTTGCTTTTCATTAGTGGAAGTAATACGAAAGAAAGTGAGTAATACTGAAAGTTGTCTAGAGTATTGTGGGGTAAAAGCTAGAAACTGAAAGCAATTAAACATTCCTTGTTCTCTGTTTCTTAACCAAAAGTATTGCTCTGCCACCAACAGAATATACTGTTTTGAAACTGAAGAGACTGGTTCAGCCCAGTGCTGCTATGGAATATTCTGAAGGGCGGATTGGTTCATAACACATTTAGTAATGCTGGAAATATGCTACACAATATTGCATGCAACATACAGCACGTACAACACAGCTTTGCAAGCTTGTGTATAAGCACAGATGCTTTGTATGTTACATAAAAAACTCCACATGTATTCATGAGTAGAAACCTAATCTAGATTTGTGCACAGTTTCTGTGCACAAAGGCACTGTGCTCCATGTAAAATGAATCCTGCAGTTATACTGTATAGGAGTTACATTTAAGAATTACCTAGGGGACTCTTCTTCAGAAGTAGGATGTTGTAGGAGATTAAATAGAAATGCTTCCATTGCTGCTTCATCTATTTTCATAGATTTTTTTTTTTTAATGTTTACTCTTGGCTTTTTACAGATAGTTACAATGTAGTCTTGAATTGGAGACTGGTTTAAAACTTGTGTCCGCTAATCAGCTACATGTAATAGGATATTTGTATATGGTGGGGGAGCAGAAGAAATGTATAAAAGTGCACGTTGTATAGGTTGGTAAGACTTTATAGATTCTGAGATAAGATATTTAGTCTTCTCCAATTGCCCCTGCTGTCTAACCCGTCAGATACCTAGTCAACAAGAAAACCTACTGCTCTCAACAAGTGTCATCCTCCTCTTCAGAAATTAGAACCACTGTAGTATTGGAAAGGTCTCTTTTGTTAGAGTGACGTAAACTGCAGAAATCTTTAAAAGAGGTTTGTGCTGAAATACTGTGGAGACTAACACTGAGCCACAAAAAACAAGACTCGGTAAATCATTATGGTCTGTTGAGGTTACCAACTTCTGTTTTTAAGACAAAATGGAAAAGAAATGTTTGTGATTTATTTCAAATACAGTTACTGTGCCATGGTAAGTGGAAAGTGTCAGACCTTTATAAATAATGGAATAAATGAAGTGTCACATCCTTGTATGAAGGATATGGGCACGTGCAATGTGCAAGTGATATAGTCCAACCATCTCACCTCACCGTCTGTCTTTTTGAGACTTGACTAGTGGAGAGTAGTTAAATGTTTACGTCACTTGTTGATCACAGTTTTTCAAATATCCTTATTCTCTTTGCCAAGTCAGGTTCTGCAAGGGTTAAACTCACATTAAAAAAAAAAAAAAAGAGAGAGAGGAAAAAATGCCTTTATGTCAAGTTTAGAGCAACTTGAAGGAACTTGTTCAGATAAGCCTGAATCCCAGATGAGTATTTGTGAAGTTTGTATATGCTCTCTGTGAAGTATGTGCAAAGTGGCATGCAGAAAACTGCTTTTAGGTTACATTCTTTCAGAAGAGGTGAAGTGTGGCCATATGTAGTTGAGAAGGTTTCTGTTGTGTGAACCCAGACAGTGCAAAGCAATTCTAATGGCTCTGCTGCATTGAGGACGGGATGGTAGGGAGTGCATGGTCTGCAGTGTGAAGGGATGGGTTGGCTGTAAGGGCGTGCTTACACTAGAGAGGACGGCAGCAAAAACACCAGGACAAGACGAAACTCTGACCTGTTGTCTGTTGCGAAATGGGAGTAGTAGGCATCTTGATGTGGTCTGAAATTGCATTATTTCACTGCTAACTTTTGAAATTGGTAAAGAGAACTTGTCTGCAGCAGATTGACTTTTCCAGTAGTGGAAAAACCCCATTGTTCTTACAAAGCTGGTTTGGGTTTTTTTGAGTCTGACCATGGGTAATCCTTTTGTTTTGTTCTTCTGCAGGAGACAACTGGATGTAAAGGCTTCATGGTTTATCCAGCCTGAGCTTTCATTATACTATATCAGTTTCCTAAATAGAGACTGGGTATTAAACTGGCCTGTGCTTTGGTTATGGTGTAGTTAGTATTCTCTGCTTTGAGGGTTTTGGAAGACTCATAAGGCACAATGTATCTGAAGAAGCCCTACCTTCTGACAAGGAATGGTTGACTGTCATCTATTCTGTGCAATCATTTTTTGTGATCCTAATTTGTTTTGCTAAATGGTTGTCTGTGACAATTTAGTTTCACTGTATGATAGTGCATAACTTTTGTAGTCTGTTAGCTCTCATAGAAATGCTTATCTGGGTAGTCTGGTTTCTAATAGCTGCTCCTCTGGAGCACTTCAAGCTTCTACTTGTTTAGTAGATGAGACAAAAGGAGTCTTCTGACTAGATGTGAAAGCTTCAAGTTTTCCTAAGCTCTATCCCTGGTTGTTCACCTTGTGAGCCAGAGAAGGAGAGAATGTCTTTAAGATGAAGGAGGCGTACAGCTGCGTAGTGTCCGGCTCCTCTTTCAGTTCATGAAATGCTTTTCCAGTGGGTTTTAGATGTAGGTAGGTCCAGCCGAGAATGAGGACTGCACAAATTGACTTTACTCTCAAACTAGTGTATTGTGTATTAGAGTATTAAAAAAGCAGGAGAAAGAAGAAACTAGGTATATTGGCTTTATTCTAAACCTAAGAAGCTTTTTGTATTGTCAGCACATCTTAGTAATGTGGTGAAGAACATCCCATTGTAAGTCATCTCTGTCTGAGAAGAGAACACAGAAAAATGGACTTTTTTTTTTGTAATTTAATTTTTCCAAAATGTTTTGAAGTGTTACTTGCTGTCATTTAACTTGAGGAAGCAGTCAAGATTTTATCCTGGCATTGGGTGAATAATTTCTCTGTGTGCTTGTTCTGTTTGTCTTTTTGTGGCCTTTGTATGCAAACCTATTTTAAAAGCAAGGATCTTGGTTGTCTTCTACAAGTAGACAAAACTACTGGTGTAGATGAAAAAGAGAGATAAGGAAAATCTTGGTCTTTTTTCCTGTAGACCTAATAGCTAAAAATATTCTTTCTCCTGTTTCAGTGTACGTTTGTATAGTCCAAGTAACGAGAGGATTCATGTCTCGATGTCTACTGAATGACGAATTCATTAAAGTGATGTAGATGAGTCTTACCTTAGCTGAATTGTGCTGACTTGGTGGTTTCTTCCTTGGGATGTCTTACTTAATTTTTAAAATCTCTGAAGTCTTTTATTACCTACATTATTGGAATTTTTAAAGGCTTTGTTCTGTAAGCAGACAGAACAGGACATGTCAATATTTGTCTGTGACCACATCCTGCAGAAACATGACTAGTTAGTCCTGTTGAGAGTTTTTTTTTAGAGAGAGTTTTTTTTCTTGAAAGATGAGCTCAGAATTTTTACATGAAATTCATACACAGTTATAAAGCTTTGCGATTTGAGTGAAAACATCATGTGAACCAACAATACATGAAAATAGCTAAGAAAATAGCAATTAAAACATGTACAATAACTTTCAGTCATGAGGTATTGTTGGTGCTGTTTTCAGATGTGCAGAGGGAAAAGCTCTCAATTGTTCTTAAGTCGGCTAGTAACTGAATCCACGTTTGTAGAGCTTGACAACAAAAGGCTTTTTGTTCACAATTTGTATTCATCTAAGACATGCCAAATAAATAGAACATAGTTTATAAGCAGGCCAATATAACATGTTGCTCAAATGACTTACCAGAAATCCATAATTTATATTGAAATATTTAAAATTACAGGTAGAAGCTTGTTGGGAGCTTTTAGATTTCTGCATGGATGAGCACAATGCAATTATTTGAGGAAACACACATTGCTATATTTGACATGGGAGCAAGATGTGCAACTTGAGCAAAACTCCTTCTGGCTATTACTTGCAATCATTTCATTAATTTAGTGAGGCAGTACTGACTGGGGCAGTGCCAGTGGGTGCCTGATAAAAGAAGCAGCAATACCTTTTACTCCTGTGGTTCACAGATAAAGCATACTAGAGATAATTGTTCTATTCTTTTCTCCCAAATTTGTTCAATTCCCATGGGCTTTGTTATCAGCGTATTGGCATGACCATATGTGATTTGCATGCAAAGTAAGCGTGAGTGACTTCCTCTGCTGGAACATTCAGGAACCTGCATCTTCTCACTGGTGGTGTGATACTTGTGCTCTTCACAGGAATCAGTGTGCTCCTTGTAGGATGTTACTCGAGTTGTGATGAATGAGCAGGAACACTGGTGGAACTGTAGAAGATTTGGCACGTACAGTTTACTGATTTTTTTTCTGTTCATTGGATAGGGGAACAAAAAACCTGGTTAAACAGGGACTGACCTGAAAGAAGACAAAGAACATTGGATAAAGCACAGTACCCACCTCTCCATGTAACACTTGAAATTTTAGCAACCGGGCAGGTCATGTTCTTGATTAAAACAGATGTATCCATAGGCAGATGTGTAATCGTTCCCAAACTATGAAGTGGTGGTTATGTCTTGATAAATATGGACATCATTTTAAGTTGTTGACTTGGGAATTTTTTGTGGAGTATGGAAAAGAAACTTTCAGGTTTTTCTTTTCCATCTGAGAAGTGTGGAAGGTGTCTTGCTAGTGGACAGATAAGCATATCAGGAAAGCACTGAAAAAGGAGGGACAGCAGATTGGAAGTTTTTTGTCAGAATGAGCTTCTTACGCTGGTCACTGGTTTAACTCCTATTATATTAAGACTGTTCCTTTTCTGCCCTTTTTCAGGTAGTGGTGCTACAGCAGTTGTCCAGGCAGCGCTGTGCAAACCCAGGCAAGAACGTGTAGCAATAAAGAGGATCAACTTAGAAAAATGCCAGACCAGTATGGATGAATTACTTGTAAGTAAATCAGGGGGCAGTATGTTACATGGAGACTTACCTTCTGTTTTGATTTTGTTTTTTGCTTGGTCCAAGAGCGAGGTTAGAATTTTATGCAGGATGTGAGAGAAGGATTTGGAAATGATCTGAAAGACACTGTTCCCTAAAGATATAATTTTCTTATGTATATTTTCTAAGATCACAAAGATGAGGTGTGCAGACTTGAATCTTGGGATAATCAACTTGGGATAACTGTGGGAAGACCCTAAACTCTTGTTTTCTGGAAGCTTGATTTTTAAGAAATTACTGTCTGGTTGTCTGGCTTTTTATAATACTGAGGAAAGATACATTTTCCTTTGGTTAAACACTGATTAAAAATATGAAGGTGAAATTTAGTAGGTCTCCTTAAAATGTCTAAAGCACCAAATCATGTTGGATCATTTTGTAATGATAACTTTTAAGGAGAAAAGGAGGAATGGCTACACTGCCATCTGCACAAGGAAACTCTTGTTAAAGCTAATAACATGCATTTACCTGATAGGCCATAACAAGAATGTTTGAAGAATGTTATTTGGTTGGGCCACTGATCAGAGAAGAAAGGGACCTGCAAGAGGCCATTTGTAAAGGAACTGCAAGAGTTTTTCCTCTGCACTGGTTATGGCAATCCAGACAAAGTCACAAAGAACTGTTAAAACCCCAAACCTATTGCTTTCTCATGCTCCTAGTTAGGTGCGTATAAGACTAATGCGTGCTTATATATAGGCAGCATAATAAGATTTGCAGGACACAAAACCATTCTAAAAGTGAGAACACTCTCTTCTGTTCCACAGGTTATACTACTGCCTAGAGACTGTGGGCTTTTTCTAATGCAGAAATTCCTGGCTCTGAAGGAAATGATCTCCTCAGCAGGGAATTGCCAGTGCAAAAGCTATCTTGAATTTGATACAGAGGGTATGGTCCGTCCAGTTTCTTCAGATAAAATGGCTTTTTTTCTGTGGAGGACCCAAAATGCTCTTCCCCTGGTGATTGATGGCATTCACCTTCAGTTTATGTGACAGCTTGTATGCGACATTGTTGTGCTTTTTACGAGGATTGTGGTAGTGGAAGTTACTTCTGAGGTAGTGAGGATTCTGTCAACTGAAAACTCAAAAGATAAATTCTGAACTGTCTTTAAAAGAGAACAGCCCAAGGTGAGATGCTGTGCATGATGTATTAACAGCTACAGTCCCCAAAGAACATGGCTATAAAAAGATAAATACTAATAATTGTAACATAAAGTGGTCAAAATTGGATCTTTTTGGTTAGAATTTGAACTCATACTGGGAATTAAGTATTAAAATGTTACAAGCAAACAAGCGAAACCAGACAAAACTGCCAAAAATCTGCAAGAGAAATTCATGTGGTCTGGAGAGATGATTGCAGTTAGTTACCAGCTTGTAAAAAGTTACCTTGCCAAGTGCTTGAGTGTCTTTACTGTTGACGTCTCCACTGTCTGTCAAATGAGGCAGTAGGTTTGAATTTCTGGTCCTATATTGCTTTCTTTTGATACGAAGACAACTGTCCATACCATCTTTTTTATTTTTTAATGTAAGTCAATTTCTGCTTTTCTGTGCTCTGATTTTTTTGTTTCCTTTATTTGTTGATCTGTTTTGATCTGAACATGAATTCTGGTTTTCCTGGTTAGGAGACTTAAAGAAGCGCGTACACATATGTGCATGCGTATACATACATAATTAACTTTTTTCTGTGAGAGTCAGTATACTTATGACTCAGTTCTATTAGAGAAACTTCAAGATTTTGTTTGAAAAATAGACACTTTTTTTGGAAAAAGGCGTAATTGACCTTCAAAACTCTTGTTACAACTGTACTAACATTTTCATTTCAGTTGATAGTACTTAGAATGTTCTTGCATTTTTGGCAGAATTTGAGTCCAAAAATTTTGAGTCTAATCAGTTTTTAATCTCTTACTTTTCTGATGAAACAGTTTTTACTGGCACAGAAATGTTCTAAAACTCTTTGAACATGCTGTTTTTTAAAATGCTAGTTCTGAGTGCTTATGAATGCTGTGCACACGCACCCTTCACAAATTCTCAGCTGCGCAGCTTTCAGAGAAGTGGAAATGCATCGAGCCTGGTGCCCGTGTAAGCAGACTTAGGATTTGGGCCAGTGTCAATTAAAATAGAAAGGCAGTGTGGGAGGGAGTTTAAATATTACTGAGGTTACACAAACCGCCAAACTCCTGAAATTCGATACTCTGTTTCCTGCAATGTCCTGTGTTCTCACTATTGTAACCTAAGTGTAACTTAACCCCTCGGGCCAAGGAAGTCCTGTCCTTAGCGCTGTCCTGACTGGGTATCTTCCCCGTTCCTTTACCTCCAGCGTTCTAAAGCAATCAAACCCTCGAGACTACAAACGAAAGAGTGTTCTGTAGGATGGCTGTTTGATTGAACAGATTTTCCAGGCTGTTGGCGTTTTGGCTCTGGCTTGGCGGCAGGCTCTCTGGAGGAGCCCGTGGCCTGTGAGGGCCGTTCCCGGTGTCTGGGGCGGAGGCCCCGGGCACGCGCCCGCGGGGCGGTGGCGGCTCCCTCTCACCTGCCTGCTCACCGGCAGCTGGGCCCGGCCTGGGCGCTGCAGCCGAGCACGGGAAGGAGCCGGCTCGCAGTTGCTTATTAACTGTGTCACCCACCTGCCCTTAGGCTGAAAGACATTTTTATGCAGCTGCTCAATGAAACTGGATCAGGAGTAACCTGGCTGAAAGAGGTTAGCTTTTAACTTGGGCATATTTCCTGGTGCAGCACACAAACGCCTGTGCTTGTGCGAGGCAGGGAGAAGAGAGGGATTAGGGAGAGACTTAAATTGCTGTTACTTCTTTGCTGCTGCTGAATCTCTAAGGTGACATGAACGTGAAGAAGGCTCCAGCGTGTTCTCCTGGATGTTCCGCTGCAAGCTGTTTCCCTGGCAGTGTATTTTAAATGAATGCTTTTCTCTCTCATCTGTGCATATCACGGGCCACAGCCAAGTAACTGAAGTCTGCAGAGGCTTACTATTCTATTTGTGATAGGAGCTTTCAAAACTGCAAGTCTGAAATAAATTCTTTCCTGACTAAAATTTCATCCTGTGTCTCTCATGAGGTCCTTTGTGTTTGTTTATTTTTGTTTTGCAAAGACTCTTTGAAAAAACTGTCATGAAAGCTGAGACACAAGGTGCCTTTGGCCATGGTTACTGTGGTAGCTCAGTTGTTGCCCATGAGTTGATGCAGGGAGGTAAAATATTCAAAGCACTTTATAGTTAAAGATAGTGAAGCTTATCTCTTTTATTTCTGCATTATTAATGTCTGAGAAAAATAGATGAGGTGCATTTTTGCCCAGTGGTGTCAGGTGGACCTTTTGAGTCACTGTTACATTACCAGCATAGGAAAATAATAAAGCAGTGTAAGAAATTAAATAGTAACCAGGAGTGGGAGAGTTACAGTTAAGGTTTGGAATGGGAGGCTGAATTAAGAACCTGAGGCAGTAATTTGACTTGTGTTTAAGATGACATGTCTTCTGGGAGAGGGAAATGTGCCCCACATGTCTGTCTTCTGTTTTCCACCTACTGTCTTCTGGGGGATGACGGGGAGCTGTCTCGCAAATTGCTCTTATTATTCAGGCTTATTGGCTCATTATCCAGGCATTCTTCCTTCTGTGGTTCAGGGTTCAGAAGTTGTCTAAGGAGGATGACTTTGGACAACAGAACAAGCTGAAATGTGTGTCAAACTACAGCCTGACTTTAGCAGTCACCAACAAGCATCATAAGATTAAATCCCAGTCTTTAATGCATATAATTAACTTTTTATTAGAAACCAGCTGTGATTTTGAGTGCATTGCCAATAATAAAAAGCCTCTTTCAAACAATTTCTAAACAGAAGTTAAAAGTTGAAAATGGCATTTGTGGCAGCTTTAATCAACCTAAGTGGGATCTGCATAGTGCCTAACTTGCACAAGGGCTGTTGAATCAGAGAGAAACACAGTCCATCTCAAAGCAGTTGCTTTTCAGGGAGGGAGGAGAGGAGGAAGAGATTTTTTTACCTGGATTGGCTTCTGCACTGCTTCACCCTCAAGGAGCATGTCCTCTAGCACCAGGGATGGATCAGGGCTCTGTGGCTGGAGGTGGAGAAGGAGAAATAGGGTTGTGGCAGCTTAAGTTGGTCTGAGGCCAAACCCTCTGATACAGAAGAGGCCTCATGCTCCTCTGTAAAGGATTGGCAGAAGAATGAGAGTGGCCAGAAAGGTGTTACAGAACGATTATGTGAAAGAGTGAATAGAAAAAGGACTCTGCTTGAATTAACAGATACAAGGCAGTCATTCTTAATGTGTACAGCTGTGGTGTGTCATAGATGGTGTTACTTGGTAGTGCCACGTTGTGCATCTGTTGGTGACTGTGTGTTCCTCTAGTCAATTGTTTCCTATGACTTTTGGTCTGTAATATTGCTTTTTCTCCATTTCTGTTTGATTGTGTGGCTCTGTGTCCACCTGTCCATCCCACAGTAGCTGAGGCAGTGGTGCTGTGTCCTTTGTCCGACGGCTTTCTTCCTCCTTTCCTACCTGTTCCCATTCTACTCTTCATATCCCCTTTGAACAGAAAATGCAGTAGATTTTGATCTTGCCTTGCATTTTGTTGTCCAGCCTGTACCCACACCATCAGCTCTTGGAGACTACTCATTCGTCATTGCTTAGCGTGAATTTGAGATTTTAACAGTAATTTCTTTGCTGTTCTCAGAAGAAAAGTGATATAGCTATGCCTATATCTCCTGGCCAAACTTCCCTCGTGTTCTTAGCAATAATGTTTTTTCTTGCATGCAGATCTTTAGGTAAATTAAAATGTTTTAATGCCTTGGTGCATACTCTGTACATACTTTAGTTCTGTTACAGTATTTCACTGTGGAAATTAAACTTAATATTAGCAAAACTGCCTAATGGCTCTGTTGTGTTGGGCTTTGTATTTCTTACAGAAAGAAATTCAAGCAATGAGTCAGTGCAATCACCCTAATGTGGTGACCTATTACACATCTTTTGTGGTGAAGGATGAACTTTGGCTGGTTATGAAGCTATTAAGTGGGGGTAAGTTACTGGTTTTACTTGTTTAGCTGCAAGGCAATTGTAGGGTTTTTTTCCTAATGTACCACCCTTGAGTTCACTGACCTAAACTAACTAATGAGAAGGGTAGACACTACATTGGATGAACCTCAAAATGTAGGCATGTTAAGCAGGAATGTGCAAGCTTACAAGGTTTGTGTATCTGTATTCATAGGACAGGCTAAGGATTACTGAGATGCAGTAGTTATATAAACAGAATTTATTTTTATTATGAATCAATATATCAAAATTCTCTATTGAGGCTGTGTAGGTAAAACTGATTAGAATTACGTAATTTCTGTCAGTGTGATCTTTTATGGAGTTTCTCTAGAATCCCCTGTGCATATATTTCTGATTTCATAATGAGTATTACTCATTCCTTATTCAAGCAAGATTCATCCTAGGCCGAGTATTACACATATTGCATCCTTTTTATTGCTTAAGCTAACCAAACACTTATTGTATTTTTTTATCATGATGGTTAATGGTATAAAATTCTTATTTAGTTCTGGAAGAGGAAAAAACGGGCTGAACTTAATGTGCTTGTAGTTTAGAAAAGAGAGGCTCCAAAATAAGATGTGATGGTCCTGGTTGTTAAACGACGTTGTTTGAGGTTAGTCTTGATGGCAGCAGGCTACTTCACCCTGGTGCTGGAAAACAAGGATGGGAAGTGCTCATAACACTTGTGTTGCATTTGGTTGAATTGGTCAGTTCAAGCAAAAGCAAGCATAGAGCATGAGAGAAACCAGTGATTCATGACAGGAGTGTACTGTGAGCTGTCAAATAATGCTTGGATAAAAACGTTTCCATTAAATGCCTTGAAATATGTAATAACTGAAATTCAATGTCAAACTGTGTGTCACTGGGAATGTTATCATTTGTTTGCATTTGTCTCCTTCCAAACTTGCAGCTGCAGGTTTACATCGTGAACACATGAACCATAATCTAAACCGGATAATAAACCAAGATCTTTGCAGTACATATCTGTTCAAATATGGGGTACTCCTGAATTTTTAATAAGTGGTTGCTTGGCAAGCTGTTAGCATATCTTTCTAATGGATCATTAAGTGTTATGGTATTTTTGACAAAAAGCAGTGCTCTGCATCTTGTTTGGATGGGTTAGTGGTATGCTTTATTCTAAGACCTAGTTACATGAAACATTTACACATAGATAAAAAGATATAAATTTCAGTAGCACAGAAAGAATGGAGAAATACAGCTTTCTAAAAATCGGATACGATAATGCTTTGTATATGCTTTTTTTCTTTCCTGGATCTGTAATACAGGTTCAATGCTTGATATAATAAAGTATATTGTCAACAGAGGAGAGCACAAAAATGGTGTGCTTGAAGAACCCATAATAGCAACAATTCTTAAAGAAGTTTTGGAGGGCTTAGACTATCTACACAGGAATGGGCAAATTCACAGGTAGGAGCATATACATAGTGAAAAGCATTTTCAAAACTGACTGTAGCTTGTTGATTCTGGTCAGCTGCAGTGGCTTGGCTAAGCAAGCTGTATTGCCTCTTTCACATACCGTAAATGTGATCAGGAATTATCAAGTGATAGTGCTTGGGCAGATGCTGTAACCTTGGTTGCAGTTTGTCACTAATATTTAGTATTTACCTGGATCTTTATCCTATCTCTCTCTTCTAGTTTGGATAGGTTTGTGCTGTGATAAGCATACCAGAACTGTGGTCTGTAGTCCTGTGCCTGCTGGTGCTCCTAATCTGATTCTAGTTTATGGGATATGTTTTGTGACTTGGTAATTGCATCGCACAGTAAACCTGTAATCTTGGGTGCTTGGGGACTCCTGTCAAAATGCAAAATGATTTTTTTCCTGGTAGTCAGTAAATATCTATTACAACTCTACAGACCTTTTTTTATGACCACATATGAAGCTGGGATTGGTACCGTGGAACTGCATCTCAGTGTATATGCATCGAATGATTGCTGTCTTCTGTATATTCTCTCTCCACTGACTTCCTCTGTGTAATTTGTGCAGGTCCCTTGGAGTGGTCTATACATATTTGCTGTAGGAACCCTGAGGTTGTTCCCACTGTTTCATTGTTAGAAGCGTGTTCTGACCTTCCTATTAATTTTATTGAGGTGAATTTTTCTTTTAAGGAAGGTGCCTGCCGTAGATTCTCTGTTTCAAGCTGTTTCAAGCTCTGTTTCTTTTACCCTCAAACCAGGTTTGCTCCAGACAGGACTCTCAGAATGGAGGTGGTACAGATGTAGCACAGTAATTGTTCTTTATGTGTACTTCTTAGATCTCATAAATGAGCTGTCACTGATGTAAATCAAGAGCTAGTTCCTCCTTTTGCAGAGAGAAAATTGAGATCAATGGAGAAATAAAGAACAACTATTTTGACTTCTGGTCTGGAATGCCAAAGATCTGCCTCAGACCTTAACTCACAGTATTCTGTTAAGCTATTTTTGTGAAGGGCACATTCATGAGATTTTAAGGATACCAGGACTCTTTGAGATCAGATTTGTGAATTCCCCTTGTCTATTCTTAAAGTACCTTAAGATAAAAAGAGAGATCTAGATGATACATCTGAGATTTCTCCTTTTTTAAACTGTGCAGAAGTCCTGTTGAAGTTAAAACACTATGCCTTCAATTTCCCATGTAGATTAGAGGTGAATGCTGTTGTGTAGTTCAGGGAATACTGTGTCAGGTGGCATTTGTTAGTTGGAGATGTTTTCAGAATTATTCAGGAATCTTGTTCTGTTGTTTCAGTACATTATTTTTTATGTGTTTATATATACATATATGAGGTAACAGGTTACGTTAGCTTTCAGTAGTAATGTAAATTCAACAAAACTTGAATAGATTAATTTTCTCAAGTCTTGTTATGATAGATTCTGTATGACAGTTTTAAACTGTGACTTAAGAATGGGGTGCACGTTTCTATTAAAAAAGAAAAGAAACAAACCAAACCAAACCAACCCGAAGTTTTCTTCTGAACATTACATGAGAAGAGTGTGTTAAATGGATGTTGTTAACTCATAAGCACATACTAAATTTTGAACACATTCAATGCCAAGTGATTTTTCATCACTGTATCCTATAGCAAAATATGGCTGTGATTCCTGAGCTTTAATAGCTTAATTGGGTAGAAATGTAGAGTACATTTACCTTTCATGAGGATAGGTGTGTCTTCTCTGCAGAGATTGAGGAGGAGAATTTTTTTCAACTTTCTTTTTCATTAGTGGGCCACTTGGATGTGGAAAAGCATTAATTCTTGGTTTACAGCTCTGGAAGCTTTCAGTTTGTGAGAATATATTTGTAAAAGGTGGTAAAACAGACTTTGGACCTAAATACCTATTTTCTTAAAAACTAGCCCTGAATTCTGCTCATTTTATGCTACAGCTGAATTCTGGTCTTGTTATATGTGAAAATTTGTGAGAGTTTGTGTTCTGCACTCTGTTTTAATGGTATTCAGTTACATTTTACACTTCAGCTTCCTTTTTCTGGGTTAAATTTGAAAATGCTATCTTGTGAAACAATTCAAATATACGATATTTATTTGTTTGCATAAAATGTGCAGTATGCAGTTTCATGCTAACCCCTGTTTGTACATTCTAGAGATCTGAAGGCTGGCAACATTCTTCTGGGTGAGGATGGCTCTGTACAAATAGCAGGTAATGGTGGTGGTAGAGTAATGGATAAATAAAAGAAGGAGGTAACTGCAGCGGGATCAAGGGCAGCTGATATCAAGGGCAGAAGTTTTTCTGTTGGCTTTCAACTATTCCATTTGGGGTGCTGTAGCCACAAGTTACCCAGTTTCAGATATCGGGATTTGTGATTAATGATACTTGACTCAGAAATTATTCAGTATTTCTCTGTGTCCCATCAAATATGTAGGGGAACTTTCTAATGTCCTCTTAATGTTTCCATTTGATTCACCCATGCACCTTACATAGCTTGCAAATTGTAGAAACTGGTATTTCGGTTAATTCTTTTTTTTCTGCAAGTCACTGTAATAGTTCTTAGGGATCCAACAGTCTGTGTGTACTGCCCTTCATAAGGACTTTGACTATAATTAACTAGTCATGGAGATACATGAGATATATCTCGCTGAGAGTTATTTTTGGCATATCTGCCATTTGTCTGGCAGTGCTGTGTGTTGGATGTGGTTTAGCATCTTAAACGTCCTCTGAGTGCATTGATGTGCTTCTTGAGCTGCAGTTTGTAAGAATCAAATTATTTGGTCTCCTAAGAGCAAGGCTCATATCCTGTCTCTCAAGATGGTATCAGATTATCTGGAAAACAGAAGGAGCAGGTGGTGATACCTGTGTGTTCCCCCAGCACAGTGCTGGGCCTTCCATAGTCTATAGTGGGTGACAGAGCACTGAAAGTAATAAAAATTACTATAGACAGAAGTTGTAATTTTTATATAAATGATGCTTTCAAAGTACCATGTAAAAATGTATTTTAAGGGCTTTAATATGCCAATGTCAAATAATGATAAAACTACATTTTTCTGTAGTTACTGGAGGGCTTTTTTTTTTCAACCTTAAAATCAGGTAACCATAGGAAAGCAGTAGGAAATAAATTGAAGTCTGTAGTAAACTGCTCTATCTTAGAATAGCTGGATTGTAAATAGTACAGTTGAAAATACTCTTCATGTAGCTCCATTCAAAATTGACAGTACTTCTGCATACATTGGGAACCTGCTCTTTCTTCCACTTACATGCCTACCTCTCCCATACAGCTGTCACTTATGTAGTAAAGGCTTACCAGAACACTGAGCCTTTTTTTTCCCCCTTCTATTTTAGAATTTGGAAAAAGCTATTAATGTCCTGGTCTACTATTAAGTACATATTATTGATGACTGCTGATTGTTTTTGTTTTGTCAAATTCCCGTAAGAATTTAAATTACATATAATATTCCCTCTTGTTCAAATCATGTTCACAGTTAGTTGCTATGCAGAAGAAGCCTCCTTGTCTTTGAACAATGTCAGATGCAAACCTTGGCACAAAGTGCATATTTGAAAACCTTATGTGACAGATGTACTGGGGTCCTTTGCAACCTCATTCAGGAAGACACATACTGGGAGGTTAAACTCGAGGATGTTTTTGTGTGGATTTCCCTGATAAAACTATACCATCTATTCCGTAGCATTTCATGAATGGTTTGTCATGGGGCAAAGGTCAGCTCTACAACGGAGAGTTTCTATAAGTATACCTTTAGGAACTGACTTAATTTCTAAAATGTCAAACTCTTGCTTTGTTATTGGTAGTTTAACAGAATTCAACTTTTCTCCTCTTTCACAGATTTTGGTGTTAGTGCATTTTTAGCAACCGGTGGTGATGTTACTCGTAACAAAGTAAGGAAAACATTTGTTGGTACTCCCTGTTGGATGGCCCCTGAAGTAATGGAGCAGGTATTTCTACTTCCATTAAAAAATTTAAAATATTTTGTCTTTTAATTTTGGAACTTGAGACGTTACCACCTTGGTTTTCCCTTCTGGTTCTGTTTCAGGTGCGAGGTTATGACTTCAAGGCCGATATGTGGAGTTTTGGGATAACAGCCATTGAGTTAGCCACAGGAGCAGCACCTTATCACAAATACCCTCCTATGAAAGTAACAGTCACTTTGTATTACTTAATGCTGTTGGCTGTATTATTAATGCTGCTTGTAGTTAGTACTACTTCATTTTCAATAGCAACTCAGGATATCTGAATAGATGTATTCTGTGGAGTATTTTTCGTCTTAATTTCTACATTTCAAATTGGTTTTGCTTACAACACTTCATTTTTGGGTTTATTTTAGGTGTTAATGCTAACGCTTCAAAATGACCCTCCCACTTTAGAGACAGGTGTAGAGGACAAGGAGATGATGAAAAAGTATGGCAAATCCTTTAGAAAACTAATCTCATTATGCCTTCAAAAAGATCCTTCCAAAAGGTAGGTCACTATTGCCATGTAAAATAGAATTATTTTTAAAAATATGACTTCTTTAAGTTACAGTGACATAATCTTTAAGTGTATGATTTGAATTTTGTAAATAGCAGCCTTCGGTCACCTCCATTTGGGGAGAAGAAATTGCCTCTTAACTTTTCCTTAAGTTTACTTCTTCTGATTGTTAACTTGATGTATTTATACTTAAACACAGTATTGAATTAAACTGTCCAAACCAGAGTCTTTGCTCTAGATCTTAATTTCTCATCTGAAGCAAGATATAAATCTTGATACTGTGCACAAGTCTAACAAGACTGTTCAGACTGATCAGCAGAACTGTTGGTAACCAAATAGATCATTCTCTTGGCCTTTAAAAGAGATTAAAAATAAATAATTTTTTGTTGATTTTTCTCATTTTGTGACATAAGCTTAGTGTTGCTTTTAACTGGGATATTTCCAGAGAAAATTACTTACTAAGATGTATCTATGTTTTTACTGTAAAGTTAGGGCCTCCAAGCTTGTTGAGTTTTCCTCGTGTTTATGTAGGGAATTGCATGTCCTGGTATCTTTGCTGTTTTTTCTTTCTTGCTATGTTTTTTGAATAGCCAAGATGATGAAAGTATTAAACATTCCAAAACTGTCGTTGAGGTCCCAAGTTCCCTGAGTGATTAATTTATTTATTCATTTTTATGCAGACCCATTTTTATCAGCTTTTTTTGCTGAAGAGTTGTAGGACGCACATTCTAATTAACATTGTTTCCTAAAGTATTTAGTATATCACTGTTTTCTAGAGTTTCAGAGCAACTATTTCTGGGGAAAGATTGTTCTGAGAGAGCAATCCTGATGGTATGTGTCATTTATGGTGTATACTTCCTGAGGTAGTGCTAGCCTAAGTCCAGGATGTGGTTGTACGGAGTCAAATCGAAAAAGTGACAGCAGAAATACTAGAGAACAAGTATAATTAAGAAAAAAGATTGTGGCAACATCTTTATTCTTGAAATACTTGAAAATTTTTGTTTGACTCAAAGATCACTTGTGTACTGCTTTCAGATTCCCAAACCCCTTACCCTTTTTAGTCTTAGTAGCAAGTCCTGGTGCTTTAAGCTTTGTGCTGCAGTTTGGCTGCTTACAGATAAGAATGAATAATAA
>VYZQ01042819.1:0-17391 GCA_013400655.1 Mystacornis crossleyi
AAAAAAAATCAAGTGAAGAAATAGGGGAGGGGGGAAGAAATCACTGACTTTTTAAAAGGGGCCAGCACACATAATCATGGTGACCGACAAACTAAGAGCCAGTCTTTTTGTTTTTGGTGGTTTGGTTAGATTGTCCTTGAAGGGTTTTTGCTTGTGCTCAGTCTGCTAATCCTGTACTTTTTTTGTACATAACAGAATATACACATTATAGCAGCCAATCATGTAACATTTGTCTGTATGTAAAGAAATATGTTTGCGTTTTTTAAGGAACTACATTTATAGCTTTGCTTTTAACCTGAGATGTCACTTCTGAGTTTTGTAGTGGGTGAACTAGATTGCTGTTTTAAATGTTTTTGTGAATTTACTGTAGATAAAGTGAAGCCAATGGTATGTATGTGTTTTTTATAATGGAAGGCATTTGAATTTTTTTTAAAGGCCCTGGAGACTCCCAGTTAATACCTACCGCCTTACTTACTTCTTGACCCGCCTGGCTATTTTTGATCAGGGGGGGTCTTCCTTCAAGCCAGTGGTTCCTGGTTCATCCATTGGCAGTCATGACCTCCAAATACCAAGGAGTTAATGCCAGGTAGACTTGCACCAACAGCAGAAATATTTGGAAAATAAAATAAATTCAGAAGTTTTAGCTTCCTCCCTGCAGGTTTTTGATCAGTTACTCCATGCAGGCTGTGGGTACAGAAGCCAAATGCTGAGTGCGTTCCCTTTGGCCAGCTCAGCTCTGGCCAAACGGGTGGGCTTGGCCCCTCGCAAGCTGCAGCTGATCTGCACTCACAGTGACTTGGCTGCTGCTCAGAGCCCAGAGCAGTGTCTCTGCAGAGCTTGCTCATTCCACACCGACTGAGAAATTCAGGAGGACTTTGCTTAAATTCCTAAAGAGGATTTAACTGTGCAGTTAATTGCTTGTAATGCCCCTCCAAATTGAGGGGTTGCCAAAGCACACCACAGCCAAAAGTGCTTGTCAGTTCTGTGCAGTGTGAATTACCAAAGGAATTGTGTAACTTAACTGCGCCTGTGTGACCCCTGAAAACTTCCCAGGATAACCTTGAGGATGTGCTTGTTCTGTGTGGTCACTGAGGGCTGTACCATGGCCATTTCTAGCTGCCAGCTGTTCTGCAGCCCCGACACTGTAAATAGCCATTTCTGCTCCTTTGCTGATTTCATTCTGATTTTGATGGCAGTTGCTGAGAAATCTGACCGAGTACAGTTGAGTGCAGAGACAGGAAAATCAAGTGACTGATGCCCGTTTGAAACTGCCCAGGGAGGTTGCTTAACTTTTTGGTGCCTGGCAGCATGTCTGCACTCACAGTGGATGTTCCCTTGGGAATCTGAACGTCTGTGGCTATTTCGGAATGGGGGATTAAGTCTAATGGCTTCTCTTAAGTGACTTATTCTAAAGATAACGTGAATTTTAAATCACCAGGTTGGAAGATGATACATCATTCATTGGAACTGATGGGGAGTCTGGGTGTCTCTGGGTTAGACAGTAAGGAGAAGGGCCCGGAATCCTGTAGTATATCCAAATGGATTTCTGGCTGCGATGACTTTTGTCAAGCTTCTGGTATTTTTTAATCCTAAATTTCAGTACTTCCAGACTGTGCCTGTAAACTTGCCATGTGTATAATGGTGAAGGTGCCAATAAATGTACCAGTCAATCACAGTAAATTCACTTCTAAAATAAGAAAAAAGGCACTTCTTACACTGGAGAAGGAACATTTCCTAACAGCAGCCTGTGGTGTAGGACCAAAATCCCACTGTATTGTGTCTCACAGGAATTCCTCAGCGTTTTGCTTTGTGTCTGCATTAAGAGAACTATTATGGAATTCTTGTAACTCTCTTAAGTGAGCAGCTCTTTGGGATCTTGCAGACTCAGTTTATTTTTTAGTGGTGCACTTGATTATTTTTTTTTTAACTCACAGCTGCCTTGAGTGAATCATTCTGGAAATTTGTTACTAAGGAATTTTAAGAAAATATTCTTTTTCTAAAAAATTCTTTTCCATAGAAATGTGTTTTGAACCAATTTCCTAGGCAACACCTTTGCCAAGACAGGTGCCATTTTTACATTCTGGTATTAAAACTGGTTTCTACTTGTGAAACTCCAAAACCAATTTTACAGCTGTATATAACTTTTCTTACCAGTTCAGGTAGCCTGTAACAGTGGTAATGGCTCTTGTACAGGTATTACTGCAAATAACTTCACTGTCATTGTTGGATGGCTGTTGGCTCTTGGATTCAGCTGCATTTAAAATAAATACTAAGGAGTGCCATCTACTTGCTGAGGTGTCCAACGGCATCACAGAGCTCTGCCTGCCCCTGCTCCTCCATCACCCCAGGTCTGAGGGGCTCCAGTGTCAGCACACGAGAGACCTGCGAGAAGCCTGAGCACAGCGGGGTAAGCGGCGGCTGCTGCGTCTTTGGAGCTCGTAGGAAGCCTGTGATAGATCCTGCCCAGGTGACATTTGCTGTTCATTACTGCCTTGGCTGTGGGTTATTTTTCAAGCCTGCAGCTTCCAGTACCACAGGTACTGTGTGATGCCACAGAATAACTCGGGCTGTGGCGTTCCCTCCTTCAAGGAGCTGGCAGGGACCTCTTGAGGTTGATGCCCCAGCTAAAGTGGAGATGGCTTTTATGTAAAAAGCTCAAACTCCTCCTAAAAGAAGGGAGGTATACAATGACTGTTGATAGGTTTTACTTAAAAGGTTTTACCCCACCTTTGAATTTCAAAGGAACTGGTGTGTGCCTGCAGTTGTTGTGGGCCCGTGTGTGCAGCTTGTGTGACTTCTGACTGCACTGTGACAGCAAACTCACTCACAGCAGGTCTTGCAGCACAAGTGGGCACATCTTCACTGGCTTTAAAATTTGTAGCCAAACTCCATCCTTAGCTGAATTTCAAGTAAGTTGTGTCATTACAGAACTGGAGTAACCAAGAGCATTGTGCCAAACAGTGGCAGAGTAACTCTTGCCCAGCTTCTTTTCTAAAGGCAGTTGGTTGTGGCTCGGGAAGCAGAACCATGTGCTTGGTATAACAAGATTTATTTTATTCTGGTAGTTTGTCAGCATTTTCTAATGTGATTTGACTTCACAATAGAGAGTTCTCCCTTCCGGCAAGTGCCCAGCCTGGGCATGTTCCCATCTAGCCTTGGATGGCTGTTTATTGGTGGAGAAAGCGGTTGAGGTTCTGGAAACCACAGAAAGCTGCTGTGGCTTCGTGCTGTTTGCTCGTGTACTTCAGTAATGGGCCTGGTTCCATCTGTCTCCAGCCCTTTTCCTTCCAAACACTGCTGTCCTCTGCTGTGCTGAACTGCAGATCCATGGCAGTGCTGGCAGAGCCGACAGCTCCATGCAGTGACAGGATTTGTACCATTCCAAAGGGAACGTGGATTAAAGAGGCTTTTCCTGCTGCAGGACAGGCCCGACCTTGCCCTGGCAAAGTCGAGCTGGAGCAGCAGCAGGTCCCAGTGTGTCCTTACTGTAATGCATAGGTTGGAAGCAGCTGACTCCTTACTTCAGTTGTATAACCACTCGTCCCACAATGAAGTTCACATTAACTACTTTAGGGTGGAATGAAAACATTGTGAAAACATTCCAAGAGTTGTAGTCTGTCCTCTCTGGGGACACTGTCACCTCCACTAGGTTTAGTGCTGTGCTTTAAGATGTTGGTGAGAGTTTTGGCTAATCGGACTAGTTGGTATCAATGGTTGTGTAGCAGAATGGCTGGTTTTGAGATAGCATTTCCTGTACAAGTACTTAGCATGGGTTGATGGTGCACTGTGTATCCAGTACTCTGGCATGCATGCTGGTCACACTCCTCCTACACTTCAGAGGCACCAGAGCCTTTTATCCAATTGCTGGTTATGTAAAATACATGCAGAATGTTAATGCAGTGTTGTTATGGTAAATGTGTGAACAGTGTTACTAATTGATATAACTGATAACAGATTACATGTGCCTGACATTCTTATACCACACAGTATGTTTAGGTTTTAACTAATATGGACTTCGGTGGAATAGTCTTAGGTATTTCAAGCCTTTGTTTTACTTACACAATGGTGCTCTCTTTTGTGTTTTTCTTTTTTTTTTTTAAATAAAAGCATCTGAACACTTGTAGTACATATTACATCCAAAGGAGTCCAAAGCAAAATGCTTCTAAACATGCTTAATTTTACTTTGCCTTTAGTTCCCAGCATCTCTCATCAGCTTTTTTTGTTTCGTTTTTACTTGTTGCTGACTACTTTGGAAAACTTCGGTAATGTTACCAATTATGAAGTGATTCTGCACTGCCTTTGGATTGTGTATGTATTCAGAAACAGTCTTAAAGCTTTTATTTAAGCTATTAAAAAACCAGGGACTTGTGCCATTTGTTCTTTAACAGTGCTGTTGTAAAAAGACTTCCCTGTGACAAAAAAATGACTTGCTATGAACTTTGTTTATAGCTTTTTTTTTTTCCCCACGATGGATCTTTTTCTTTGTGTTTGTACAGTGGCTCAGTGAAAGATGTTGCCATGAGTTGATATTGTAACCAATAAACAAGTGCTTTTAACCAGCCTGGGTCAGCTGTCAGTGTTGGGTTAGAGCAGCCCCTGGCCTGCAGGTGTCCCTGGGAGGGGGATGGAGCAGCCACACAGCAGCAGCTGCAGCCTGTTCTGGATCTGCATTACCTGTGGGAATGATGTGCAGGTCCTCACCTGGGACGGAGCTGCCAAAGAACTTACCAGAGCACAGGGGTAGTACTTTTTTTAATAAATAACTGTAGAACACATGCATTGAAAGTTTAATCTTGATACAATGTCAATATAAATGCTCCACAAACAGAGCATTAATACACAGCTGTGCCCTCACGACCACCAAGGCTGGGCTGTTACTCACTGGTGCATGCCAGAGTTTTCTCTATACCCCCAGGACTCCCCATGCACAGTCAGAACAAACACCTGAACACACTGGAACTGTCGTCTTCCCTTAACGCCTCTAGCATTACATCTTACATCTATTTCTTGATGAGATAGCCCTTAGTTACTGGAACATAGCAAATTCCTATACCTTAGAGCTGAATTTTTATTTTAGTCAACACTGCCATAAAAATATATAAATACTCTGAAAAGGATTTTCTTTTAAAATAATTTTTAAAAGTCTACTTTAGAAAAAAGTAGATGTTGAATGACTGCAGATAGCAACAGCAGAAGAGGCTTTGCTGGAGGTGAGCAAAAAAGGACTCCAGCATAGCTGCCTGGAGTCTGACCCAAAGGAGACCTGTTCTACAGCAGAACCCCCTCCAGAGGGACTGCTCAGGGAGCGATGGGCTTTCACCATGTCCTGCTCCCTGAATCCAGCAGCAGGAGCTCCAGGTCTGTCCTGACACCCTGAGCTTTGCTACCCAACCTGCACCAATCCTGTCCAGACCATCTCAGCGAACCCTGCCGTGCCTGGCTGTGAGCTCGGGGCGGTGACCGTGGCTCCAGCCCTGTGCTCACGGGCGAAGGACTGCTTCACTGCTCTACCACCTGCAAGAAGTAGGGTCACTTCTACTTAACCAGTGCCCCCTTGGCTCAAGGAGGCGGCCAGAGGAGCCTCGAGCCCACTGCATTTCCTTAGTGCAGTTCACCCCCATCTTTGACTGCCCTTCAACAAAGAGGAACCGCTGCCCGACACGCTGGCACCTGCTTTCCAAACCCGTCAGGAGTCCTTTCCTATGCCAGAGTTTGTACTTCCCTTCACTAAACAAAATCAAACCCACATGGAAAACCAGCACTCTCCATCCCTGGAAAACTCCTAAGCAGCTGAAAGCAGGAGACTGGGCTAAGCTCTCTCCTTACCTAAGGTCCTGGATGCCAGGAAGCGAGACTTGCCACTGCTACATACTCAAAAAAAACAGTGAGGATTTTGGGTTTTATTGTCACGTGCCCAAAAAAAGTTAGTGTTTAAAGGTAATTTTTAACCCAAAATCTGCAAAACAAATGTAACGCTCAAGAGTACCACAGCTCTTTAGTTCGGTTCACCATCAGAGTCCAAGTTTTACAGCAGTAAGTGTCAACAGAGTAACATTAAAAATATAAATCATTTCAAGTGACTCCACAGAGTAGAAATGTCACCTGTAAAATTTCTACTTTGCCCTACAAAGGAGCACCGGGAAAGTTCACAATGACATTTTATTTACTCTTTTGAAGAAAATGTTTTGTGAAGCGATCTAGTTCATTCTCAAGGTGAATGGCTTTATTTCTGTAAAACAAACAAAAGCAAGGGATTTACTTCAGTGCCAGAACATCCCAAAGGCAGGACTGACATCAGGGTTTCATTTCTATTCCTCTACTGAGACCCCCAGCACTAAGAAAACCTAAATGGAGGCTTTTAGAAGGGTGGTGGGGGGCAGATATTCACCTGACAGTGGTGGTGGATGCCCACGGCCAGGAAGCAGCAGCCCAGAGCCAGGGCAGCCTTTCAGCAGGGGGAAAGAACAGGAAACGATGGCTGAGGCTGCTGCCAAGGCCTTGAACCACCAACTGCTGTAAGTTCCTCCTCTGCAAACACCTACTGCTGGCACCACCAGTACTGCACTGGATGACTCGACACAGCACAGCCGCTCTCCTGCTCTGCTCTGGGGAGGTGCCACCCTCAAGTTACCAAAAGGAGACAAAAATTCTGCTCAAAGGCCTCTCTCCCATACACTAAAGGGAGACGAGGGTAAAGATGATCTAAGAAATAATATTTTTGGAGGTTAGCTGATTCACTGAGGCAGCAGCATACGTTTATTTAACTTACACAGAGCTGTTCAGGGTATCTTTGCATCCCCTTCTGCCCCTAAGCTAACCTAGTTCAACTCCAGAGTAACAGTAGGCACTGATCACTCTGAAGGCAGCAGGGCTAAGAGATGCTTGTGGCCAGTCACACCAAGACTTACCTCAGCTGCTTGGAGCTGCTCTGTATGTTCTCCAGCTGATCTATTTCTTTGGAAAGCCTAGCTATTTCTTTTTCCAGGTTTTTCTCAGTAATATCCACCTGCTGACAGAGCCGAGCAAAGGTAGTGGCCATTTCCCTAAAGTGAAAACAAGTTTATAATCATGATTTACAGAAGTTTATACTAAAAAAAAAAGTAAGAAATAAAGTAAGATCTCATGGCATTGCAGTGTGCAGAACACAGCAATCAAAGCCTCCAGCTGTTACAGCATTACAGAATAGCAGAAAGCAGGAGAATTGGGTACTTTTTTAATTAGAAAAAGAAACCGTCAACACACCAAACACACCTCAGTCTATGCCAACATTGTGCCTGGCCATTTTCATAGAACATTAACAGGTATAAGTCTGAGATGGGGCTCTGGCTGTGGCAGGAGGTGCTAGAGCAGCCCCACACCCCCAGGCTCAGTGCCCTGTGCCACACGCAGTGCCCTGCTCGCGGGAATGTGAGCTCTGTGCAGGCTGAGGAGTGCCCCAGACCTGCCCCCTGAGGCACCCCATCCTATGTCCCTCTTTAGCCACATGCTCCCAAAGGGAAAACAAACCCAGTTACCAGCCTGCGCCAGCACCCAAGCTCTCAGGTAGGAGAGGAAGCACCCTCTCCTCTCTATTGGACCACTGGTTTGAGTACAGATCTTCCATGTCCTCAAAGAGCTGCTGGACACAGAGATGCATCTCTTTCCTCTACTGAAGCTTAACTTCTTACTATTCCACTTTTTCTGTGTTGTCCTTCCAAAACACTTTCCCACCTGTCTCTGCTAAGCCATGTCCAGCTGACTGTCTTCCTTAGCCTCTTGTTGAAAGTATGTGTTTTGATTAAATTATTATTTCAGAAAATTAGGCCTGCTAATGCGCCCTTTAGCCCCCAAGGGTGCAGAACACCTCTCCTGTGTAGCTCAGGGATTAGTTCAGACAGGCTCTCAAATTCATCTCCTGCATTGCAGAAGAGCCATCATCAGCTGCTCAGAACTTGCCCACAGCAGCCCTTGGGGCAGCAGCTCTGCTCATCCTTACAGGGACTCCAAGGGCAGAGCAACTCAGCCTCCGCTGGAACGATCTCTCACATTTCTACTGCAAGGTGCTGGACAAAGAGAGCCACCATCTTCAGAGCACCTCAAACAGCCACACACAGATGCAGGTAGTGGCCTTTTCAGGTGGGCATTTTAAACTCTCTTCAAACCCCCTCCCACTAAGTGCCAAGGGACACTAGAGGTGCCTTCCTGCATCGTGCAGGGCCAGTGACAGTGGCCTGTCCCAGGGAGGGGCCAGCCCGAGTGACACTTACTGCTGCACCTGGTGGCTGCAGTTGGCGCTGGTGAGGCTGACGATCATCTGCAGCTTCTCGGTGGCGTAGTTCACAAACTGCTGCTTGAAGGCTCTCTCCTTGGCCCGAGTGGTCCAGGTCAGCCTCTCATACAGGTACAGCAGCCCGTACATGCTCAGGGACAACGAGATCAGTTTCCAGCCTACGGTTTTCCAAATCTGAAAAAAAAAATCCTCATTAGCTTAAATAAGTTGCCCTACAGAGTAAAATCTAATTCCACCCACTTTTTAAAAATCACCTCCACAGCCCTTTCACTGGATTTATTTAAGAAAATAATTTTTTTCCATAATATTATTGCAGAGCAATACAGCTACATTCACATGAGGTGGTCCCCAATGGCACACAGAATGTGAAGGTTACAGAAGCCTTCCTGCTCTTTCATGAAGGAAGAAGCAAAGCTCCAACTAAACTCGAAGGCAGTACCATCAGATCACCGTTTAATTCAGGCACTGAATGCAGACTCACGGCACAGAGAATATGCCCAGCTATCCTCAGAGTGATTAGCCTGGTTTCTCACTATGAACTGACTGCGGGTATCCAGGGCACTGCACATGCTCATCTAGCCCAGTGTCAAATCCATGGCACGCTCTGTGTTACACCCCAAGCAGGACAGAGCAGCCCAGCCTCTGCCATCCCTTCCAGCAGGGAATGTTGCCAGTGCTACTTGCCACTCCGCCAACAACGATGATGCTCATGGAGGTCCGAGATGTCAGCGAGGCTAAACTCAACACCAAAGGAACCATAAAATCATCCTGGGGCACGTTCTCGGGAGTTATGGTGGGAAGGCTGGCGGCAGACGGGGTGCTGGCTAAAGGACGAGGGATCTAGAAGATGGGAACATGGCAACCTGAGTCAAAAGCATTAAGGAACTACACAGATGGGTTTTATTTTCATATATTCAGGCTTTGATTTACTTGAAGGAAGCCCTTCAGCACAGACATCTGAACAAGACTCCTGAGGAGTAGTGGAGGCTTTGACAGGTCCTCCAATAGAGAATAAGGGTCTGTGTAGGGCTGGTTCTGATCCAAGGATCCAAATGTTACAAACGAAACAGGCTATCCAAAGGGTTCAATCCAAAGGAAAACCAACTTGTGGAACAGCTGCAGAAAGTTTAGGAGACGTTTTTAGTTCCATTCTAATCCTGAATATAATCCAATAAAAACGACCCTCACCAAAAATATTTCACACAGTGGGTCTAGGGAAAGGTAGCAGGAAGCGTGTAAACAGCACTGGCCAAGAGTAAAAATCAGTGTATTCTCATCAAGGTAAAACAAGGCACTCAATGGCAGCGCAAGCTCCGAAGGACTCACATGTAGGTTTGGATCTGCTAATCCCAGGAGTACTTTCTGAGCTTGTTTAGGACCCAAGAAACGGTTTACAAGAGAAGTCCATCCCAAAGAAAAGTGGAACATGATATCCTCTTGAAAATCTGCACACAGGCTATGACAGTTTAGATCATAGCTAAGGTCAAACTTCCTGCATGGAATTAGCAGGTGGAGCTGATCCTGAGTACCAGAAGGCAACAATGGTTTCAGATTTTCTAGAAATAAGAACAAATAGTTGAGTCAACATTAGAAGAGCATATTCACAAGTAGCATCCCTGTACTGCTGATCAACTTTGTCAATTCAGAGAATCTAAACTGATCAGAACATTATTTATTTATTTGTAAAATCAGTGGCATTTCAGCAGGATTGACCCTAACAGAGGTCTGATTGCTCTAATTTATAGCTCTGATCCAAGAAAACAGTCATGGAAATCAACTCGCCAAGGAAGCACTGCTGGAAAAAAACTCAAATTAACTGAAAGACCTCTATCAGTGGTCAAAAGATAAGGACAGAGTAAGAAAAAAAATTGATTCATCCATCAATTCTGTTCTGTGGTGCCACACAGAAAAGGCAACATTATTATATAAGAGGACGGAAGGGTTCAAATAGTATCATGATTGTGCTCTGAACCTTTTAGTACCAGGAACAGACCAACAGAGGTGGATGTGCAATAAAGTTACTACTTATAAAGAAAAAAAAAAGGGTGAGTGCACAAATCCTTTGTGAAATGAACTGGTTTGCATTCCGGGTCTGGAAGGACCTAGGGAGAGCATTATACCACAGAAATATTTTCTAGTAATTAGTGTATTTGGTGAATGTCTTGTGGAAGCCAAATTTTAAATGGGTTTATAAAAGGATTAGATGAGTTTCTAGAGGACAGGTCCATTACTACTTGCTTAAGCCATTAATCCAGATGCAGTGTATCAGCTCAGAAGTCTCTAAAATGGAGAGGGATTGCTATATTTACCCTGGTTCATTACTCCTCTCCCCCAGCATCTGTTACTGGTTAGTATCAGAAACAGGGGACTGAGCTAAACACTCAGTCCTGGTCTATCACAGCTTTTCCTTAATCATTTATAGCATCAATGTTAAACATGATCAGAAGGAAAATTCTTTTAAAACTGAATTTTCTTACATTGTCTTCCTTTAAATGTAAAGTGTTAACATTCCTCCTCCTTTCTCTTACCAATAATCTCCTGCTGGGACTGGTGCATGGACTGGTTGACTTCACTAGAGCAGCGCTCAGCCAGGTTCTTTCCCAAACCGTCTTCTATATGTTTGTTCAGTTCCTGAAGCGTTACGAAGAACACAAACTCATCAATTTGTATTTAGCTGATCAGTTACATTCTATGGAGCAGGAATATGTTACACACCAAACACTGTTATTTACAGTGGGAAGAAAAGCATGTTTCCATGGAAAAACCATGCTTTCCAACTGCACACTGGGACTGAAAACATAACTAAAGTAACACAGGAAAGATTTCCCGAGGACTGTAAACATTAAAAGGCATATGGAAAAGTCTTTACTTTCGATAACCTGTGACAGTGAAAAGCAAACCAATACCTACTGCCCTGCAAAGCCCTTACTGTGTCATTTGGTGGGAGCCAATTCCACTGCTCTGCATAGGGACAAACCCATCCCACCAAATCCCGTGGGGGCCTGCTCAGGATACTCTGCTGAGGTGAAACAGCACAGATTGTTCCGAAAATGCAGAGCTCCCAGGTGATCAACCAGGCTGGAACACCCTGAGATGAGCTCGGGTGGTTGGAGCGTGGTGCTGTCAATACCAAGGTGGGGGGTTCGATCCCCTTATGGGCCATTCGTTTAAGAGTTGGACTCAGTGATCCTTGTGGGTCCCTTCCAACTCGGACCATGCTGTGATTCCAGGGGGGAGCTATGGCAGTGACCATCAGCAGCAAAGTCTGAGCATAAGAGGCAAGCACAGGTACACGTGCCTTAATTTAAAGCACTAAGTTTGAGAAGGAATTTATAAAAGTTAAAAAAAACCAATCCAGTTTTTATTAAAAGTGTTGAGTATTTGCAAGCTCATTTTATTTTTGGAACTGTATGATTTTAGGAGTAGTGAAAATGATTTGTGCAAAGTCTTATTTGCTGGAAGTGAAGACTAGAAATTAGGAACCACTCTACTACTAAAATGATGGTTGAAACAAAAATTAATTTCTTTCCAAAAACAAAACAAAACATTTTCGGCCTTTTTCAGCTTTGGGTAGAGATATGCACGTCAGCAAACAAAAATCCTTGAATACTCAGACAAAGTCACATAAAATCTTTGAATTTTATGAAATTTATGAAATTATGAAGATACAGAAGTAGAAATGAAGGGAAAGACAAAGAGTCTGGCTTCAAACCATTCAAAAAAACTCACTGTCTTATAGAGCTTCAATACTTGAGGAGAAGGGTGAAAATCAGAATAAAATTCATCAACTAAAACTGAAAGCCGGCAAATCTCATCAGTCATGGCAGAGGAGACCTGTAAGAACATGGGAAATACATAAAATGTTTCTGCTACCTTTTCCAGACAGAGTGAGAGCAGACTACTGCATGAACTGTCCCAAGAAATGATTCAATCACCTGACAGTTAGGAAAGATTGCCATTTTAAGCTTTTGTTTTTTCCTTTTTTTTTTGGTATTGATAAAGGAACGTTCTAGACATTTCAAACACAGTTCCTGAGACGGGTGGGCTCCAAAAGGAGCTGCCTGAGAGAGAAGGCAACACTTGGATCTGGGAAGTTTTTCCCACTGCATTTACTTACTTTACTTGCAACTTCCTCAGTAACGCGTTTGATTTTGTCCTTGGTATCTTCTGTCAAAACGTTCAGCTGATTTCGAACGAAGTCCAGCCTGTCCTTCTGATCTTCTCGCTCTTCCATGGAATGGACTCTAACCCAGCAGAAAGGAAATCACCATCACCACCATGTATTCTCCCAGGAAAGAAGCAAGACCTTAACCAGGCATGGATCATACAGCTGATGGCTTCTGAGCAGCCAGAGGGAATCCCAAGTGACACTGGCTGCCCAAAGCAGAGGCACTGCTCCAGAAGAGCTGCACATGGGTGTTCCATGTGCACGAGCATTTAAAGGTTGTGCTGAGCAAACACAACTCAAAAACAGCATTTCGAGTCAGAATCGTTATTACTGTATTATCACATAATTACAACTAAGAAAGGTGTGAGGAATCATAGGCCTTCAATAACTCGTCTACCCTGATTTAGAAAAAGGGTACATCTGACCAAAATGCTGCTCACAAACAGCACTCAACTACTCCTTAACAGTGACATGGGTCCGATAACCCTACAAAGGAAAGGGGACGTGGCAGAAACCAACCTTGTCACAAACAAGTCTCTTCAGAATTCTTTGACCTAGCACTTAAGCAAAAATTCCTGGAGATCTAGAGCAATTTCATCTTGAAGGGCCAGCAGAAACAACAAATAGCAATTCAGACTAAGAGGGGTCACCACAGACATTTTGGTTAAATCCATTGACAGAAATAAGTAGAATATCAGAATATTTTCAAACATTTCACAGCACGTTTTCCTGGGATCTGACAATGTGTGACAAGTCAGTATGTAAACAAGCAGTCTGTAAAAGCTGACATATTCAGGGGGATTTGACAGCACAGTGTGTTTGACAGCACAGTGAAGTCTGTTGAAACACAAAGACACGTTACTGACAGGCAGGAAGGGGATGGATGGAAAGGATTAATCGTGACAGCGAGTTCACTGTGTACAAGAGACACAAGGTGGCAACAAAAGTGAGGAAAAACTGCACCCATATGCAAACCTCAGAGGATACATGAAGCTACCAGACAGAGCAGATGAGCTGCTATCATTAGCACTAAAGGATTACATGAGCAAAGAGAGAATAAAGATATTTAAGGATGCAATCTGGAAAGGGCCAAAGGCCAAGCCTTCTGTTAGCTTGGGCTCATCTCATTCCTTACAGTATTCTAATCACTTGCAAATTAAAGCATCTACATCCTCCCATTTTTTTTCCTTCAGAGTGACTGTTAATGAAAGTAAAGGCCCAAACATCACTTCTGAAACACTGGATACAGCTAAAAAACCTTCAAATTTTAGGTATTTCATTTGAAAACACACAGATTGCAAGTCAGTAACGAAAAACAACAAAGTAAACCAAGATCCCTGTACAGAAGTCACAGACCAAGAACACAACTGAGTGGGAAAGTGAACAATGGTTAGACTGACATATTGACACACCAGGGAAATTGCCTGTTTCTTACCAAGCAGAAAAGGAAATTTTAAAGTCCATAATGGCCCAAGAAAATCGTCAGCACAGAAGTGGCTCCTCAGATGATCTGGACAATCCAAAGCCAACCAGCCCTCCAACCCACCTACCTTTTCTCAGCTGCTGCCACGTTTATGGTGTCCATAATGTCTTTCACAGTATCTATTATCTGTTTAGCTCTGATAGTGTGCTGTTCAAACTTGGTTTTCACGGCTGACTGCGAGATACACTCCTGCGAGGGGCCCAAGCCACAACACATTACTGCAATTCCATGCCAACACAATCAGGAATTTCACTGTCAGAAAGCACATGCTGCCGATTTTACCATGAACTTAAACCAGTGGGAAATAAAAAGGAAGGAAGTATAGAGAAATTAAAAGACAACAGAAACTTCAAATGAGTCTATAGCAGCAAATCTGCCTTCGTGTCCATTCACAGTAATGTGCATAGGTTTTCACTCTTTTAAAACAAATGAATGTAAAGAAAAAAGAAAACTCAGATGAATACATAAATCTATCTCTTCAGGAAATTTTCAAAACCCTCTACTTTTGGAATTACAAATGTCAACTACGAATGTTGGCAATATGGCCTTGCTTGGGTTTTCTTTGTTGCATTACACTTAGTTTCAAGAGGCACTTCTGTCAATAAAATGTGACATTCTCACGTCAGTACTCATCGTCCAGAAACAAAATATACAATTAGGAATAAAAAACAAGGATTTTCTCTTGGGATAAACAAAAGTTCAGTAGTCCTTAAAATATCAGCTTGTTTGTATATTATTGAAGTGTTAAACGATCAAGTAGAAAATGCTCTAACAATACAATTTCTAATCAATCTTCAATACTGAATAGCAGTTCAGAAATACTGAACAGTAACTGAAGAGATCTTGTTTTTGAGCGGAAGAGAGGAAGCAGCTGATTTCCTTAAATCAGATCGGTGGGATTTTTAAACTGTTCTCCATCTGTGGATTCACCTTTCATGGCACAGGTTTGGACTGCTTTTAGAAGACTTGCCTATGACCTTAGCATATGCTGCAGTAACAAATTTCAGCTATGTAAAAATAATAGATGAAAACAAAATAAACAAAATGGGTAAAACAGTTCCTGTTCCTCGACGAAGCAGATCTAGAAATCAGCAGTGAAAGGCCAGAGTTTCTTAAATATCAGCACATTGTAAGAGCTAGACTAGGCACAGAGCAAAGAATCTTCCCAACATTAGTATGTGGTAGATAAAAGGATGACAGTCACTCACAACACAATCAGAAAATCCAAGTTAGAGCACTAGGAAAAACACAAAGGTTAGTTAAACGACAGGGAAAGGTAAGAGGGGGACAGCAGCAGTTCTGCCGTTAGTCTGTACGTAAGTATTTACTGAAACAAAGATTAGAGCATGGTTCAGCAGTCTAACCAAACCCAGTTACCTTCCAGCCCACTGCCAGTATCACTGATCAGTTGTTAAGTGCCCAGTGTGTTCCATATTCCATTCCCAGGCAGAGCTGGGGGAGGGCTCTGCCTTCAATCCCATTTAAAGCCAGGAGTACTCTTCCACCCTGCCTCCCTCCTCCACTGCTTCCCACAACCCTTCTGCTGCCAGTATTTTTAAGAAACTTGAGATGCACCACAACCTAAGGCATGGCGGGGTTGGTTTTATGTAGGATATCCACTAAGCACTACTGCACACAGTGCAGGGTGCAGGCGTTTCTTTGCTGTTTTAGTAAGGCATTCTACGTATCTCACTGTAAAATTTCAGGAAATACACTGACTACTTTCCCCAATATAAAAATTCAGAATTGATCCAAGCATTCAATGCTTTAAGACTGCCTCCCTCCTTTTCTTTGTTGCAATGCAGCTGACATACATAGTAGCATCGCTTTTAAAGCTACTGCATGAATCTCTAAAATCTTAATTCCCCCACTGCTTACAAGTGTTTCTAGTAATGTCTGCACCCGTTTTTCTTTTAGCAACTTCAACCACCCTGTGCTTTGCAAACAGGTTTCATCTAGTTGTGGAATGATTTTTACCCTCACACAAAAGTCTACATAAATCATACAAGCCTTTCAAAAATAGTCCAAATTTTTCTCATGTCACAACCAACCAGCACTGGTGGGTTGTTTCTAGATTTTTTTTTTAAAGATTCTATCTACAATGAGCTCGTGTCAGTCCTCAGGAATGAACAGGCTTTCCCATCAAGCAACTGATACTAAAATCAAGAATGTGGAAATACTGGAGAAGTAACAGTTCCTCTTCTCAGCCCACATGGAAAAGAGGAAAAAGCTGTCCAATTTTAGTGAAGACAACAGTAGAGTGAGAAAATCCAGGAGGAGCAAATCCAGCAGATATAGCCAGGGGGAACAAGGCACATGGGGACAGGTCTGAAAGTGAGGTGGACAGATTACTCACAGACATGAGCTGGACAAAAAAGTGAGAGATGTTTGGGAAGTCTGAGCAGGGCACCTGCACAGGGACAAGGAGCTAAAGGCAAGACAGACTGAGGCAGGGGAGGAGTCAGTGTTTGATGAGGACAGACAGAAGCATCTGTGCTCTCATCCCTTCCTTTCCACACACTGGAGTGTAATCCAAGAGCCTTGGGACTTGCAGCTCCTCTCAGGAAACGGTAAATGCAAAGTGCTTTAGGCAGAAGTGCTTAGGCTGTACTCAGGGCTGTAGAGCATCTGGGTTTGGTCTGGCAGTGCACAAGGCGCAGTATCAGTGAGGATTTCACACAAAGTTCTGCCTGCAGTATGATATTCTTCACTGATACAGAGCTGAGAGCTGGCAAGTAGAACTGATGACAACAGTATGCTGATGTCAGCTATTTTATCAGCTCAGGTGACAGTAATTTGAGTATTAGGTCTGAAGACTTCAGACCTGGTGAACCATTTAGTCTCAGCCTTGCTTTAAAAGCACATAAACTGCCACTGTAACTTAGGGAACTGCCACAAAACCTGCATGTGAAAGAGGCTGCAACAGCAAGAGGTCAAAATTTAAACTGCTTTGGCAATCTTAATTCAGCACAGTTGTCAGTGTCTTTAAATGATGGGATCACATGCCTATTCAAAGCCATTAACAGTGATTTTAGAATGAAACACAGCTGAGCAGGGAAAAACACTACAGAATCCACTCTCGCTGTTGGAGTCAGGTGTGCAGCAAATATAACATTGTAAAAGAAAAAAGGTTGATTTAAGGCCATGCAGAGCTGTCACAGAATTGTTCCATCCCAGCTTTGCCACAGAAACTCTCATCATGGTTTTGATCCTGTGATAGATACTTCTCATTGTGGTGGCCAATGACTGAGTCTGTGACATCTGATTTACAGACGTGCTGAGCACCACATCATTTAATAGGTCATCATCCATCTTCATACTGAAATATTCTAAGCATTGAGTGCTCAACTGTAATGGTAAGAGACTTTGCCAAAAAAGCTTTGGGTACAGCAGATGGCAGAATACAGTAAAGAACAATAACTGACCTAGAAGCTCAATTTTCACTTTTTATCTGCTGGCTCGAAGTCTCCC
>VYZQ01042819.1:17408-46311 GCA_013400655.1 Mystacornis crossleyi
AGTAACAGAGCTAAGAGATACATAGTGGTGATAAATTCAAATCTCTGGCTTTCGAAATGAAAGTAAATTTTTAGATTTACATTGATGAAAGTGAATCTCTTACTGCAGACGTTCACCAGCACACAGCTATTAAGTGATACACACATTTCAAGACCATAATTTCTTCTTACATACACTATGTTGGTACTGACATCTCAAAACACAAGCGAAGAGTTTTGGCCCCCTCCTTCACTGAATAATACTCCTCTCCAACAATCTGCTACTCAAGGTAAGAAGGTACGAACAGAACCCACAGAAAAGGCACGGCTGCAGATGGTTTAAATACCTTACACTCCTCCAATTGCTAATNCAGAAATTGCAAACAAACATTCATGTTTGACTACAGCTAGTGACACCAGAAATGTCATGTCTCATGGAGCCAGGCCCTGCCAGCACCCTGAACCCTTTATTTCAACACTTCAGTCACCTATCATAAGAGTGTGGATAAGGATTAAATTTAGTTTGACATTTTCTTGCTTATGCAAGACCGAATCAAGCTATTATTTTAAAACCTTTCTGATATATACACATCATTACATAATGCAGTTTTGCTAAGGTTAAATAGGTTTGTTGCAANTACACTCCTCCAATTGCTAATGTGGGTAATGCTTAGTGAAATTAAGCTAAGCATAAGAAAAAGCTACCTTTTCAATAAAAATCAGGTAGTCTAAAAAGCCCAACATAAATACCTCAAATATCTGCTCAAAATGTTGAAATTCCTGTAATCTTGTTTGAAATCCTTCAGCAAGTGCTCCACCTGTGAAACAACAGACCATAAGGGAGACAGCAGTATCTCACAGCAGGGACTGCATCTTAAATGTATTTATCGGGTTTTATAGGGTTTTTCTGTATTTGAGGAAAAGCAGGAGTTCCTACACACCACCCTCTGGCATTCCTTGGGCCTTTTGTCTCCTGGCACTCAGAACTTCTTTTGCTGAAACAAAAAAGATGCGATTCCTTGCTTCTACAGGATCAATAACTTTGAGCTCATCCACCAGGAAAGTCAGACAGCGCTCCATGTGCTGCCTACGCACCTAAGGAAGAGGTAAAAAGTTCGTTAAAAAAGGCAAAAATTGAGCTGTCTACAAATCACAACATCAAAGTCAGAAACAGATGCTGAACCACCCCCCTGACAGCAGAAGCCTGCCAATCCTAAAGAGGCAGCAGCTGCTTTTACTCCTTTAAACAGACCTGGACACAACAATACTTCCCTCTACAACTGTATTTATGTAAGTCAGAGATCTCAGCCAGTCACTGGCGTAAACACTTCATTCCCCATACACAGAGAAATAATTCTCACTGCAAGCTGGCTGCTGTTGGGAAGATCTGAAGATCCAAATTATTCCCATCTAACGCTGCACTTTACCAGCTACTCTATGCAGGTATAAACATATAAACTGGGCCCTCAGGCTGCACTATCACTGCAGAAGTAAAAGGGAATACAAATAAGATTGTTAAAAAACAAGCTGAACTGTGGAGGAAAAAGGTTCTAAAGAAGTTTCCCATTTTATTACTTGCCTGCATATATTGTAATTTGAATTGCGGGTTGCTTTTTGCTTGTAACAAGGAATAGGTTATTTCCATTTTCTGACCATATAACTTAGCCTTTTACTAATAAAACAAAGCTGGTGTTTCCATACTAATACATAGTAATTAACTCTCAACACATATAAGAATTATCAATTCACTCACATCTTCCATGTATTCTGGTTCTGATGCAGAGGCATCCCATCTATTATTCAGGATGAAGATGTTTGGCTTGGAAAGTCGTTCATTCACTTTATGGAAAAAATGTTTCTCCTAAGAATTAAAGCACAAACAGAAAACTCCCCAGACATCCAAACCAGAGTCACGCATTCTTCTGTAACAGATTATGAAGTTTATCCAGCTTTTAAGAAGTTTTTTATAAAGAATCAATCAGTATTAAAACTCACAGATATCCAGCACATAACAGGCTTAGGGTAGTTCAAAAGTCATCAAATGTCTTAAAACTGATGTGACCCCCAAAGCCAAACANTTAAAACTGATGTGACCGCTAAAAGTCAAAGACACTGCAACTTCCTCTAAAAATTGCTACAAATACAAACTAAGAAAACTTCAGAAAGAAACAGCTCAAAACCCACTGATGCCTGATGAAAGCAATGAAGTCTCTCTTATCTGAACTACCAAGATGCTCCTGCTAACCCTGTCAAATCTGGTTTTATATCCACTAAATACATCATCTAACTATTCTTCAGCTAGGCAACAACAGTTCAAACTACAGAGAAATAACATTTCCTGCATGAGGACATATGGTTGAGACACAGCAAAAAAAGTCATTGATGAATGTCTTAACTAAACAAAATTAAGTGTATTTAGGTCTCTTCCCTGCACCTATCGCCCATTATTGCTGTTTACAAAGTCATAATGGGTAAGTCGTGATGGACCGAGTCCCCACCCAGCAAAGCTGAAACCGAAGAGATCTCTGTGCTGCCATAAATTTTTCCAGACTGCAGCAGGACACCACAACATAATCCTGGACACAGCACTGGAGATCCATTATTCCTCATCAGCTGGGAATAAGCATGCGCAAACAAGACCACTGCTGCAGAAATCAGAACTTTGTCTGAGGAGAATTTATGAGGGAGTAGTAGAAGAATCACGTTTTCACAAAAAAAATCTCAGGTAGTGTGGCAGAATAACGCCAAGTATTCTCCAACCTGTTACGGTAAGAGGCAAAAACAACACTTAAGGAGGATGAGAACATAGCTGTCATATGCTTTATCTGCAGGATAATTTATATGTTATTCTATCATAGCAATGAGATGTTCACTGAAATAATTTTTCCTTTAACTGAAAGACCCCAACAACTGTGTTATACACATAATGTAAACAACTTAAAGAGGTTTTGTCCATACTAAAAGCCAAGAAGTTTCACCCATGTGACATAATAGAGAAGATACGGCCACAGTGGTGCCCAATCTTCTTTGCCTTGAATGTTTTAAGCATTTTCTTTTTCTTCTAGGTCACATCTCTGGTATTTGACTCTTTGTGGACTCAGCTCAGAAGATGGAATGCAATGTCTTTAAACTCATTCTTCTCAGACTTCTACCAAGCTATACTAATTTGCAAGAACACAAAGAAATACTGTCCTTGCACACTCAGTTCTTTATTGTATTAAAAATTATCTCAATAGTTAGAAAGTTCAGACCTTTCAGGTCAGAACTGTGCTCAGAACAACCAGAGCATACTATTTGTCTATAGTAGGCTTAATAAAAGTCATCAAGAATCTTCTCAGTAGCATTACTCTGCATTCTGGCAGTCACACTTCCAAAAACTTAGAAACCTTTTACTGTCTGCATCCACAATACTTAGCTTAGTCCAAACTGGAGTCACTACAAAATTACACCAAACTTCTGGTCTTGTATTTTGATTATTGCAACAGCTCCTCTGGACACCTTAAATGTTCTCATCTTACAAGTCATACAATATTTAGACTGCAAGGCACAGAGAACTCTTCTCTCTCCTGAAACAGAGCTTTACAGAACAAAGACACTGAAATATCTTCAGCTCTCCACACTGCACAAAACCCTGCAACATGAATGCTTATTGCTAACACCTTCTTCAGAAGAAACATAGCCCACTAAAGGGAACCTGCAGCACTCACCCTCGTTAAACAAGGTGTATCAAGAGAATTCACCCTCTCCTGAGAGAGGAGCAAGCCAGGAACTAAACTTCCTTCACCTATTTTGTGTATTTTACTGAATTTTGGATATTAAATACTCTGTAATTTCTTTGGTAATGCAAGTGTCTTCAGGTGACAAATATGCACAAATTGCAAAGCGAGACAAGCACTCCATCATACGTTTATCAAAACAGCAACTGAAATGGAAAGGACAGTTATGACACTCAAGGCAGAGAGAGCCAAGCCAGTAAGAAATTTAAATTTCACTCTCCTTTTCCTAGTGAGGGATATATATTATTTCTTGCCTCCCATCCCCAAATCCTATTCACAAGATCTAAGTGCAGTGATTCACCTCCTGTAAAGGTCTCAGCTCTTCTGGTTATGGAACTGCTGAATAGTTAGATGAAGAAGTAGCATAAAATCATTGCACATCATACCGTGTTCATGAGAGTTGATTCAGAATTGGCAACCAAGACAAACACATCAGCATCTAAGCAGAACTTGTCAATCCAGCTGTCCAGTTCTGTAGTGACATCTGTGCCAGGGCTGTCAAGAGCAAAAAACATAAACTCCTATTTACACAGGAAAGAAGTTGATTTTTATAAACTGATCAAAATAGACTGGAAATGCCTAAGGGCCTTGCAAGAAGTTACAGAGGTTTGTACCTTGAGGCTGATGCCTACCCCAAACTTAAGGTAAACACTGCAAAAACCAGTTACCATCTAGAATTTATCAGTCACTTGATCATTAGACCATCTATTCATTCAAAATGCAATTTCTGATTAGTAAGTATGCATATATAATTGGCAACTGAAGTGACAGGCAGTCCATCAGAAACCCAGACAGCCTCACACAACGGTTTCCCTCCTTGGACCCTAATTTTAATCAAGAGAAAGAGTTGTTAATAAAATATTTTTTTTCATTAATAAAAGTCCAAGTTTAAAGTAATATGCTACACAAGCTATGCACAGGTTTAATAAGAAACCAAAATGAAGTTAAAACTATAGGGTTGTCAGTTAAAAAAACCCATGAAGTGGAATATGAGCATTAAGCCATGTTTGCAACACTTGAATTATTGTTGGTTCAAATTTTCTCAATTTAACAGTAAAAGGATGATTTGCTCTTTTCAACTACCTGCTCTCTCAGAATTTATGCTCTTTTCTTTTCCCTTTACTTTTTACCTGTAGCACCTGAGGCTGTGCAGATCAAATGCCCCCAAGAAAATAATGACAAACTCCCAGTGATTTCAAAGTACAAGACAGAAATGGAACAAAAGCCACTTCAATTTATTAGAATACACTCTGAGTGTTGTTCTGTTGAAGAAATGATACTTAAAAATTCACTGACACCTGTGTGAATTACTTTCAAGTTCAGTATTTATTGATTTACACGTTAGGTACAGATCACCTGAAAATTTGAAAAGCTATTACCAGGTTATACCACAGTGGCCAGAAATAAGGGTACTTGGCATGGACAAAGCAACCACTTCCAGCATTCTTTAACACACCAACACATAGCAGATGCCAGCCTAACACAGGGCACACACAGCTGACAGAGTCACAACTACATTTTGAGGTCACCCATTACTTTGGTATGTAGGCACTGCAACTCTTATCAGAAGCTTTTAAAAATGAAGTCCACGTTGTTTATACCTCACATGATCAGTCTGAAGCATTACAAGAAAGGAAATGGGCAAAAGGTTGTTGCTGCAACAACCCTATTCACACTTCCATACTGTTTGTTTTAAAGGTAGAGTATCCTCAGCCAAAAGCTATTCCCTTATTCAGCTCAGTCACAAGACACTTGTCTGTTCCAACTGCTACAAGGGCAGAATCAGAGGGTGGTGACAAGCAGTATATATACAAAAGAACAAACTCTGTCCTTTCAAACAAAAAAAGCCTTTCAAGAATTTTGAATCTAAACCAATCTCTTTTCTAAACATTGTAATGGCTCATATCCTTAGGAAAACATTTACTAAAACAGAAAAGATACCTGTCTACTAAAACCAAATCATCTCTCAGCAGGGCACACTTTGACTTGGGCCAGAAGACATGGACGAGACAGCCAGCCTTCAAATCTTTATCCATGTGAAGTGCATGAGCCAGCTGATTGACTGTCTAGAGAGAGCATAAAGAGAAGACAAACATGAATACGCACCTCAAACAAGTCTGTAAACCAGTCTAATTCAGTTCTCAAACTTGGACAGAATTTATCTTGGAGAGGGTAACAGAGTTCACACTTTGTTCTGGTGAATAGCTGTGATTTTTTTTTTTAAGCTCTTCGACTCACCAGCATCTAAAGAACAAGTTGTGCCTTGAAACTCAGACAAGAGTTTCTTTGAAGGCACAAATATTCCCTACAGGGCTGGACTGTGTGCTGCTGAGCATCATCATGAATTTGCCTCAGAGGTTTAACGTATCAGTGTAGGCAGTTCAATAAGCTGAACACCGTAAGTCCAAATGAGGGGCACATTCCAAATCCTTAATCAGAAACTTACTTAGTCCTATAAAAATAAAGCACTCAACATATACTATACTACAATGAGACACAAGTTAGTTGTTTCTATGAAACAGCCAAGAAAAATTGCGGAGCAGAGCACTTTCATTAGTTTCTTCTTCCCTCCCCGATAAGAACTTAAAAATGCAGAATAAGGAGCCTTATACTTTTGTTGGACTTGAAATTGTTTTCTTAAAAGAGACCCTTTAAGAATCAGTTCCTGTGGAAACTAGCATGAAGTCATCCAAGAAACGTACCTTGACACTCTTCTTTTCATCTGATCCTTCTGTCATAAGATAAGCCTTATCTCCATCAGTCCCTTCCACACTGAGGAAGCAGTTTGTTGTATGGCCAATCCCACTGGGAAGTACCTTATCCCACAGCATTGCATTAATAACTGAACTTTTCCCACTGCTTGTCCTAGAGGGATAGAAAATAAAAGCACTTTGAGCAGAGCGCAGCAGCATTAAACACACCTTTGTGCTGAACTGAAGGCAACCCCATTGGGGTGCATCAGCCCCACAGAGCACAAGCTGTTCTGGGGACTGAGCTCCAGCCAGAAGAGAGTGGGGGGTGCTCATTCAGAGAAACTGATCACCAACTCCATGTTCTGCACGAACTTGAAGTCTCCAGCAGTGTCCTACTTTGCACTAAGCCTCTACCCCTCACCCATAAATATTTGAGGTTTAACTATTACACAACAGCATTAAGTTACATAGACTGTAACTCGTTTTTGAGCTACTTCCAAAAAAGTTCAGTGCTCGCTGTACAATAGTTCAAAAATTTATTCAAAATGCCAGAGGGAGAGTTGAGCTCTTTTTGCTGCTCTAAACTTTTTCTGTTTGCAAAAGCCAACTTCTATCACACATCACAGCTTGCATTCAACTTTTAACTTTTTGAAATATCAAGGCTGAGATATAACTAATTTCTTTATTTCAGAACCTTTCATAGTTTTTCATTAAATAACTAGTTTTAGCAAAATGAAGGCAAGCCCACCATTGTACCCATTTTTTCCAATACTACATAATTTTTAGAACTCGACCATGAAGATTTATACTCCAAAAATATGTAACCACATGTTTAAATGTAAGCACAGGAAAATCAATCTCCCTGAAGCAAAGTGGACTAGCAGACCACATTGTTAATGATATCTCTTAAAATCATCACACAAATCATGACTGATGTTACAACCAACCAGGCAACCGTCTCTGTTTCCCTTCAGCTGCTTATAGACAGAAACATGAACAGCGCCAAGTTTAGCTCTTCAGCACTTCTGATCAAATTAAAAAAAAAAGTCCTCAGCAGGAACAGCCCAGAACAACAAAAAAAAAAAATAAATAAACAAAGCCACCACCTTAACAAAACCCAAAAGCCATTCTGAAGAACATGACAACCTCTGACCTTCCCAAGGCAAAAGAAAAATGAAATTAAGTACTGGTAATTTTGTTCATTACCTGCCAAAAAATGCCACTTTCATGTGCCTCCGTGAGAGCACCTCTCCAATGACTGCCAACTTGTTTTTATATGCTTGTATTTTTGCTAGTTCATCTTCTGTTGCTACATGTTCAAGCTCCGGATTTTTGTATGTGGCTATGCACAGAAATGAAAAACATAAAAGCAATCACATACAGAGAACATGCTCCATGATACAAGGTGTCAGCAACCAGTACTCAACATGCTAACTGCAAATTTTAATTACAGTGGTAAAACTAAACCAGCAAGACCCCACTACAGACACTGATACCAGGCCTTATCATTTGACAGCTCTGCCACAAGCACTGGTGAAATCATTACATAAATCACTTCAGATCAATCACCAATCCAACTGCTGATCCACTAACCCTGTGAACACAGCCTGCTGGGCTCACTTGCTCAGCTCCTTGGGACACCTGCTTCCTTCAGAAAGAGAAAAAGGATCTGTCATGGATACATCAGCTAAGCTGGGCTGTCTTCCCCCTGCAGAACTCAGCGGGGGGATGAGCAACCAACTCTGTGTGGCCACACACATTCCATACTGCTAAAACCTCTGAGGGTGTGACCAGTGGTTCCTTGCATTGCATCACTGATGCACCTTTCTGCTGAAAAATGGTAGAACCTGTTAGTCCTTCCTTCTATGCAAAAGAAACCACCACATAACTATAAGGCCAGAGTGGTTAAGCTTTCACCCTCATGGAAAGGAGGCCAGGCTGCCAATTCAAGTGACTTAATCAGCCTTTCAGGTATGTAGCCATGCCAGGTATTCCTTCCAGCAGAAGCTGAAAAAAAACCCAGTGTCAAATGAAAAATGTGACTATTTCTAAAGGTGCATGTTGATACAAACAGCACAGTAACAGATAACATAAGGTACTATGTATGCTACTGTAAAACATTCTCAAAGCAAAGGACAAGGCCCTTGTGTTTAAAGGGAAAGCTCACCTTCCACAAACGCTGCTCCCTCAGTGACATAGTCCAGCAGCTGGTCGAAGATGGCAGTGATGGTCTTTTTGGCCAGCACAAAGTGCTTCAGTGGAGAGACAGAGGCTTCTGCCATGCTGCAGCTGCAAGAAAAGGTACATAAAAGTGACCAAACACTAGGTACACCCAGCTAATTAAAACTCATACACTCCTCCGACAGCCATTAAAAAAACAAACAAATCAACAACAACAACAAAACCAAAACAAAAGCGCCCAAAGCCCCAAACTCCAAATGGGAGTAAGCTCAGTTTGCGCTGTTTACTCTGATCTCCTTCCCTCACCACGAGCACCAAGAGCGGCTGTCGAAACTCGGGGACAGGTTCGAACCGATCTGGTGCTATCTGTCCCGGAAACACGCGACTTTCCCCTCATCAAGCGCGGCTCCCGCCTCCCCACCGCCCGCGGGTCAGGGCTGTCCCGCCGGCCGGCGAGGACGGGCCCCGCTCCCTCACGGAGCTCCGGCTCGGCGGGGTCAGGCCGAGGGGCCGCGGCGGGCCCGCTCCCTTACGGGGCCTCACTCGGCCGTGCTCCCTCACGAAGCCTCGGCTCAGCAACGGTCCCGCATGGAGCCTCACTCGGCCGTGCTCCCTCACGGAGCTCTGGCTCGGCCCCGGTCCCGCATGAAGCCCCGGCCCCTCACGGAGCCCTGGCATAGCCCCGGTCCCTTACTGAGCCCCCGCTCGCCCCGGTTTCTCACGGAGCTGCCGGTCCCGGCCCCTGTCCCTCACGGAGCCCCGCTGGCCCCGGCCGTGCCCGTCACCGCCGCCGCCGGGACGGGAACGGGGGGAGGGGGAGGGGGCGTCACTTCCCTTTCCTCCTCCTGTGACCCCGCTCGGCGCCCGCCCGGGCACCGCCATGTTCAGTGCGGGCTGAGGGCGGCCGCCGCCATCTTGAGCGCGGGCAGGTCGCGAAATGGAGCCGGGCAGAGCCTGGGAAGCACCGGGATCATCACCCAGGGCTCCATCCCCAGCCCCACAGTTTGACTCTTTTCAGGAGTCAAAGAGCACTGATACCTCACGCATTTGATACAGCAGCATTAGGAAATCAGAATCACAACGAAAATGGGCGACAACAGCATTCTCGAGAACAGGTTGAGGATTACTAATCCGCTGTATTTTAAGATCTTGCATTAATTTGTGGGATGTAAACTTTGTTTTGAAGTCAACAATCTTTCACATTAAAAAGTTCTTTTTCTCAGTAAGAAATATGATCCAGGCATCTGACACACAGATTTTTAAGGTTGGAAAATACCCCTAAAATCGAGTCACACATCGAAACAAAGGGTTCAAAAGTCTGAAAAGCAAAGAATCAAATACAGATTTCTCACAAATACAAGACACCACCAAAACCAATCTCATGATTTTGCATAGCTTCTGCTTGGAATACTGCTCCTGAAACAGTTGAACCTTGCAGGTACCAGTGAACAACCAGAATTTGATATTTAACTGCCTTGGAAAAAATAATAAATCCTGGCACAGCCCTGGTTCCTGCAGTTCCTTTCTGCCATTCCAGAGCTCCAGGGTGACAGGTCTGTGGCAGTACCAGGGCAGCTGCACCCGCGTCAGTGCAATCCCTGTTATTTCACCCAAATAACCCAAATGTCTTCCCTATCCTTGCCATGCTCAGCCATGCCTTTCAGCCTTCCAGATTCTAGGCAAACTCATTACCTATTTTTCCTACTACTTAGTAACGTTCTTGCTTTAACATGCAAATCACATGGAAGCCAGCAGCGTACTTGTGTTCCCTTTTAAAATTTTCAAACAAGACATGCTACTCCTGTACACTTCCCTTTACTCCCTGATAAGACATTAAAAATAAAATACTAACATGAGTCCTTCATTTATAAAATCCAACCTAAGACGACCTTGGATATATTTCCTGTTTAGACACTGCATTTTAGTTTAGAATTATTTGGCTTCACAACATTCCTGTGGGGTATTGTTTTGATTCCCAGTTTAGACATTAGAAATAACTCAAAGACAGCCATGAAGTTATTCATGTCAACAAGCAAGTTTGTGGTGTCACAGGGCTCTGTGCTGGCACAGGACACCACCTTTCCTGCTGGGGACACAATGCTGGTCTACACAAATATACACACTTCTTAAGCCCCCTTATTTATTTCGGAGGTTTCTTTAATGCCTTTTTTCCACTTCTTGTCACTGTCTCCAGGAGCAGCTTTCTCTCCAGAGCTCAGCTGTGCCATTCCACCTCTGTGCCATCAGCAGGAACAGTTTTCAGAGAACCAGCATTCCCCCTTTCAGATATATGAGCAAAATTAACTTTCCATATAATAAATTAATTCATCTTAGTGTTTTGTTAACTGTATTATTGCTACCATTTAAAGCCAGCCAGGAAGAATATGTTCAAATTATGAAATCAGCATTTCTACCACAGATACTGTCATTCTCTATACAAGGGACTAATAAAATACAGCAGGACACCCTCAGGTTGCCCTTTTCAATGACAAAACACAAGATTTAGTAGTAAATCAGCGTTTCAAAGTGACAGAAATGGTCTTGCCTCCTACAACAAAATAAACACTGTTTCATAGACTTTCCAGAAATACTTCTCTGGAAATCAGAACTTCCATTAATTGATAACATTCAGCCAAGTTTTATCCTTAGCTTTAAAAATCAAATCCAAAGACCCTTGCATGCCTTAAAGCTGGTAACAGCAAATCTCACTGATCAAGAAATGTTTGATACATTAATTATTTCTATACAAAGCTTGCATTAGACAATCTTACATTACAAATTTACAATAAATGCATGAAGAAATGTAAACTCCACCAGTAATTTATGGGTATTTTCACCATGCTATCTAGCATAATTTAAGTGAAACTCTTGTTTTTATCTGTCCAAGTATCCACTTGGAAATAGAGCTACAGAATGAACTATAAAAATTCACTTGCAATGATTACAATGGCAGGACAGTGCTATATATAATATAAACAAATGTGTGAAGTAATTTGAGAGTCATTAGAAAAATTTTGTAATGTACCAGTGTTTTAAGCCCGTGTATAAAAGTTTAAAATTTACAGAGTTAAAATAACATTCCTCAAGTTACTAGTGGTGGAAAGCTAATTATAAATATACAGAATTATTACAACAATATAGGATACTAGAGGTTTGCTCTAGTGAGAGGTTGGTGACATACATCATTTCAGTGAGATATAAATTACGATTTTATGTAAGAAATTAATTTTGTACATTCTCAGCTGGATCCCTACAAATTCCTTTTGCAATTACTCTTTAGAGCATGATCCAATCTAAACCCAAGCAATGAGTGTCTCCTCAGTGCATTAAGAGGCAAGAACTGAAGGTGACTAAAGGGAGTATCATGTGGAAGTCATGTAATACACGTGTGGAAGAGCGTGTTGTGCATGTGCTGGACAGTCCCACAGATGGGATTTAAACATGGAACAAAGTGAACAATGAGATCAGAAAGGTATCCCAAGAGAAAAACGCGACAATTAAAAAAAGTTTATCAGAAGCATGAGGTGGGAAATGAAGGCTGGTATGGGAATTTGGAAATGTCCATGCCTGGGAACTTTTGGAACACCCTTATCTTCAGCAGGCAGTGCTACTGCTAAACACCAGTGCAATGACCTGCTGCCAGAGGGTAACATGAGCTGGATGTGGAACTGAGACCAGTATTGGGTTATTTAAGCACAGAATTAGGTATTTGCTTTGTTTTTGTGCCTTTTTAAACTCAAGAGAGCTGGTCCTGTACACTAGACATGAAAGAGCGGGACAACCATCAGAACTGGTATCACAACATGCAATTACTCCCACTGTCCCTCCCCCCAAAATCTGATCCATCACACTGTAAATGTGATTATTCCTACTGAAACCTTAGACAAGGAAATTCACACCACCAAACGCTATACATGCTTTGCTGATATAAAGATGAAAACATTAGAAATGTACAATTGCTGTTAAAATTGTATTTAATATCACATTCCAGTGACTGGAAATTAATTCCATTTCTAACAAATTGATTACAGGGAAAGAAAGCAATCACACCGTCTCATGTATCTGAAGATGACTTAAAAGATCTTTTTCATTCCCAAACCTCATTAAACAATCAGTACATTTATGAGGCAAATCTGCTGAATGCCTAAAATCCAAATGAGTTTTAAGGTCTTCAATCTGTCCCGTTGAATATTCACAGTATTGACACAAATAAATCCCTTCAGATAAATGAGAGCTTAGGTGCTTGCAATATTCCAACATACCTGAAAATCCCTTCCCACAGTCATCACAAACATGAGGGAATATTTTGGTGTGCTCAATAGCTACGTGCCTATTGACATTTGTATGCAGCCTGCTCCTAAAGCCGCACACCTGGCACACAAAGAAGTTTTTGCATTTGTCAAAACTGATTTTGTTGATGAGGCTGTACTGGCCCCGCTCCTTGTTGTTGTAGCTGTCGCTCAGCTCGATGAGCCGGCACGCGTGCTCGTTCACCACGTGGCTGTGCAGATCCTCGGGGTCGTTTGTCTCGTGCTCACAGAACTGACACAGGTACTGCTCGTCACAGCTGTGCTCCTGGAAGTGCAGGTACAGCTCGCTGCTGGAGGAGAACTGCACATCACACTGCTCGCACCAGTAAAGGTGGTCGTTGAAGTGAGTGTCTGCTATGTGCTGACTCAGATTCTCAAAAATCACCGTTTTGTAATCGCAGTATTTACAGATGTATGGATCCTCCTCGTGTAGTTTGACGTGTTCAATGAGCTGCACTTTGCTGGAGAAGCTTTCTTTACAAACTTTACAGACGTGAGTGTCTGTACATGTCTTATGCTTCAGGATCATGTGCTGCTTTAGATCAGAGAAGTACTTGCTGTTGAACTCACAGAGCTCACACTTGTACAAGCCGCTGCTGTTGGCTCTCAGCAGGGGCCATTTCTGTTGAGCTGTGATATTCAAAGCCTGGTTCTTCTCAAAGATTTTACAGGTCTCCAGAGGGATTTCCTCCAGGTCCTCAGCTTCCAGCTTCTCAGGTGACACAGTCTGTGTTTCTATATCGTGAACTTCTACAGCATTCACTTCTGTTGTAGAAATTTCTACAGTTTGGATATCTAGAGGTTTCTCTTCTTCTGTAGGGCTGTCACTGAATATAGGTGAGTCACATAAGTCTCTGCATATTCCATTGTTAGTACCTTTATCTGCAGGAGGAAATACATAATAGAAGGTTTAAAAAAAACCACTACAAAACACCGGGGCCCATTTTTAACTTTTCAGTCAGCTGCAGCAGCTTTCAAATGCAAAAACCAGCTATTTTTCCCCTGCCAGACTACGCTGTATTTTCAGCTAACAAAGCAATACCAGAAACTATAAATCCTTCACCTCTTCTGTCGAAGCAAGGAAGTTACATGAAAAGGCAGCAACAGCTGTGCTCTCCAACCTCCCATCACCTCAGCTGCAAACGCACTGACCTTTACCTTTATCCTTCTTTTTAGGGTCTGTACAGTGCATCCCAGCATTCGAATGTGCCCCGCTCCAGTGAGAGCTCCCGGCATGCACCGGACTCCCGTCATCATCTGTGTCCAGGCTCTGCACAGGACTGTGGAATCTACCTGCAAAGGGAAGGGAAGCATTTCCTTGTCATCGTTTGTCCATACTAGCATCATCCTGATTCCTTGATTTAGTCATAGATCTTATTTACTATTTATTTATTCTACTTGCATAAATTTATCTTTATATACTAAGCACATCATAACCTACGTTTAAAGGAAAGAATAAATACCTTAAAAATTATTTCCATACATGCAGAGGAAAACGAAAGAATTCAAAAAGTAGCAACTCTGTCTTTAAGATTTCAGCAGAAAATAGTCAGCTGATTATACTGAAAAAAAACTCAAAATCCTTAAATGAAATGTTACATTTAAAAGACACAGCTTAAAAAAAAATTCTTCAATATTTCTGGACATTGGATTTTAAAATATTGTACTTTCTAAGACTTCTGCAGACTTGTTGGTTAAGCTATTAAAGTGAAAAGAAAAATAAATAGACTAAAAATCCACCATCACATTTGCTGTGCTAACTTTCCACCCACTAGTGGATGTTCTATAAAAAGTCATTTTGTTTTCCCAGGTACAAGTACAATTCAATGCAACTGCTGGTAATTTCCATCTGAACTCATCAACTTTATTACCTAGGTAGTGACTATTTGAAGTAATTTAATCACCATTATATATGTAAAATTGAAGGCTCTTTTTGTTGTCATTTTTTCTACTTTGAAAACTGTATTTCAATTGTAACAATTGAACAACCTTCCACCAGTCTAAGGCCCATCAGATCACAAGCACGCTCAGAAATCTCCTGCTATATATTGTGTATTGTATTTGCTTCTATGAATAGGAACACGACACATTAAAGAACTGCAGAACAAGAGCCCAAAACATAGTCTTACCTCTGTTTACATCTGGCTGTCTCATGGAACAGACACTATAGCAGTGGTCAGAAAAAATTCCACTGTTGTCTATGTATCTGCTTACACCTGAAGAATCTAAACCAAAACATCAACAAAAAAGTTTAAATACTAATGTCTTGGTGTAGCTACAGACATATTTCATGTTCATCAGAATCCTTTTCACATTTCTACTTGTTGTTCTGGGATAGTTCCTGTTGTGATTCACACCTTCTAGCTGCTACCCTTATGTTTGGAGTATCAGGTCTCTGCTCCCACTGGGGACAGTGACAAGTGCATCATCCATTCAGTGCTGAACACTTCTGTCTACCCCCACCCCAGCTTTTACAGAATTCCACCCCTCGGTGGAAGCAGAATCACCTTGATTTGCAGCTTCAGCCAGTTCCCCCATGGGCAGGGAGTACAGAACAAACCGTTCAGGTGCTTTGGCTCAAAGTGGCCCAACAAGAGAGCCTGCAGAGTGGGTGCTGTCCATTCAAGCCAAGATTTCTTATTCCACCCTTTATGTCGCTGCTTTTCCATGTACTGGCACTGTACTTTACTTCCTGTAAAGTTATTATTCTGAGAAAAAAGATTAACTTACTAAAGTTCACATAACTCAAGCTCTAAACTGACCTGAGTAACGAGAAGGATGCAGAGTCTTCCTTTTCCTCTTTTTAGGATGTTCGTTCATTTTGAACAGTCTAAATGAACTGTAACATATTACAGAATTAGACTTGTTGGTATATAGGTTATCTTTCAGGACCTTATGGAACAATACATGCATTTTGAAAACCTGCATATCAAATACAAAAGTTTTTTCCTACTCGCCCTTCTTGCCCCTCAGCCCATTTTGATACAGTTAAGAATCCATTAAATGCAAACAATTGCTCAAGTCCAGTTTTGCATTCCTGCCCTGGAGCAAAAGAACATTCACCATAAAGACAGACAGCTCACAACTCCAGGTACTCCAGCATTCAGGGTCATCTCCAAGCCTGTTCTCCAGCACCCTTTTTGTCAGAGATGACATTCTGAGGCAGAGCCCTTCAGAAACAAGTTTTAATGTTTAAAATACTAACACAGTCATGTTTTCTTACCAAAAATCCTAGACTTTTCAGTATCAGGAAGCAGAGTAGCTAAGAAGCTGATGGCTGCACAGCTTCCAAATGTAGTGAAAGCATCAGCTCAAGAAGATTTTCACCTATGGAGTGACAGCATTTTAAACCACTTAAAACTTTAGCACAAAATAGAAAAAACACAGATTCGGATACAAGTGATACAAGTACTGCAAAGAAGAATCTATGGAAATCGAAGCTAGAGAGCAACATAAGAAGTTGATATTAATTTCAGTTTAGAGCATCAAAATTAGTAAGGCAGATGCGCCAGTGTGTTTCTTTTGCTTTTGTCTCAGGCTAGTTGGCTTTCATTGCACTTGGCAGCTCCTGAGAGCAGAAAAATATCTGGAAACAAAATAAAAATACTTGAGCTACATATGGGACAAACAGTCTTGATGAAGAAAAGGCTGCAAACAACGAATGTGATGTGGGTTGCCGTAACTGAAGAGCACTTGTGGGCCCAGGATCTTTTGCAGTCAGTGCCATGCATCAGAGGTGAAAGGAAGGAAAAAAAGGGCCCTGATCAAGTCAACTGTGTTCTCCTGAGATTAACTATTTTCTGAACTAAAATTTTATTTCAAGGGATGGAAAAATCATTGATTTTAACGTTATATCGCGATCTAGAAGGATCAGTACCCTCACCGTTTTCTGTGATTGCAAGGGAAGAACCTACAGCGCACTGCCACCGCAAGTCTCACCCCAGGTAATGCGCTTGAAAAGCTCAACCTTTTCTCCACGGATCGGACCGCGGGGCAGCAAGGCGGGTTGTTCTATTCCAGCGGCTTTCCCTGGCCCTGAAAAGCGGGATCCGGATCCCGAGAATCGGGATCCCGATCGGCCCCGGGGCGGCGCGGCCTGCGCGGAGGCCGCACGGGGAACCTCTGGCGGGAGCGGGGCAAAGGCACCGCTCCGCCCCGGCGGCAGCCGCGGAGCCGCGGGCAGGGGCGAGGCCGCGACCCCGCTGGGGCGGCGGGAGAGGGCCNCCGGAGAGGGTCCAGTGAAGGCACAAAGTGAGGAGGGGGCTGAAGCAGCTCTTGCGAGGAGAGACTGTGGGACTGGGCCTGGCTAGTCTGGAGAAGAGAAGACTGACAGGGGATCTCATCAATGCACACCAATGTTTCAAAGGCAGGGGCCAGAAGATGGTGCCAGGCTCTTTTCGGTGGTTCCCAGCAACAGCATAATAAGCAATGACTACAAACTAAAACACAAGAAGTTTCACCTCAACATGAGGAAAAACTTCTTCTCACTGAGGGTGGCAGAGCACTGGAACAGCTGCCCAGGGAGGTCATGGATCCTCTCTCTCTGGAGACATTCCAAACCCACCTGGACGTGTTCCTGTGTTACCTACTAGACGTGACCGTGCCTTGGACTGGATGACCTCCAGAGGTCCCTTCAAAAAGTAACAATTCCATGATTCTTTGAAATATGTATAAATAAGGGTTTGTTTTTTTTTTAGTTAAAATAAGCAACTCTCCCTTTTCCAAACTTATAATCACATCCCTTTTTGCTGATTTCATCTTCACTTTCTATCATGCCACAGGAAAAATCACCAAGTTGTATTGGTTCACAAAGCAGAACATTTCAAACAGCATTTTACTATTTTGAAAAATTCCTCATTAATTTTGAAGACATAAGGGAGGCCACTACAGTCCCTTACTTCCATGACTTACAACAGCTTATGGAATTTTGCTAAGCATTTCATTCATTGAATTGTTTTGCTCTAGCTTAGCCTGAATTTACCTAGTTCTGAGAAAAAGTTTTGAATTAGCAGAGAATCCACAATATCCCTAATGGTGTTGCTCCACTGATTAGTAAAAAAGAAGTTATACTCTGCTTCTGGCCTTAGTTTTATTCATTAGCTGGCAGATGAAACTGGACTTACTCTGTCTACAAAATCCTACCTTTAGCCTTTGTCCTGAGGCTGGAAACATGCCTTTAGGGTAATGTGATTTGCTTAGAGCCAGATGGAAATAGCTTCATCATATGATCACACAGGAGTTTTGGTGGTAAGCAGTAAAACAGAACTAAAGGTGTCCTTTCGCTGGCACACTGCTGAGCCCTCAGAAATTAAATGTTTTGCGTCCGCGATCTCCTGCGCTGAGTTACCAATCAAACAAGAACCTGATCTCACAGTTCATTTTGTTCTCTGCTTTTTATTTCAGCCATGGTTGCTGAGGTTTCCCCAGGACAGCTTGTGTTAAAGCTCTCATAAATTGGCTACAGCCACCCAAATGGGTGGATGCCCGCATACTTCTCCCTCTATTCACCAAAATGTTTTCCATACGTGTTCCAGAAAAGCACTTTCCCCGGTTCCCAGGGGAGGGCAGTGATGAGAATGTAAAATCCATCCTTTGCCAAGGGAGAGGAAAAAAACCCAAACNGCGCCGACCGCAGCGCCCCCTGCCGCCCACGGGCGCCGCCGCGCCCCGCCCGTCGCCGTAGCAACGCCCAGGGGGCCTAAGTAAACCTTTAATCTATATTTCATCTGTTCTCGATGCCGTCAGCACAGCGCACGTTTTCATCTACAGGCCTCGTCCAGGGGCTGTACGGCAGCTGGCAGTATGTAAGCCTGCTTCAGAGCAGAGTCGGCACACAGATGTTCAGATTTTACACAAATGAGAGGGTGATGTCAAAGCTGGAACCTCATAAAGCTCAACTTTACTTTTTGTGTCACTGTAGAAGCTGTCCCTTAGAGCTACTGTATAGGAGAATCAATATAAAGTGTATTATCAATATATACAATACAAGAAAGGAACACATACATACAAGAAAGACAAGGAGCTACCGGAGAGGGTCCAGTGAAGGCACAAAGTGAGGAGGGGGCTGAAGCAGCTCTTGCGAGGAGAGACTGTGGGACTGGGCCTGGCTAGTCTGGAGAAGAGAAGACTGACAGGGGATCTCATCAATGCACACCAATGTTTCAAAGGCAGGGGCCAGAAGATGGTGCCAGGCTCTTTTCGGTGGTTCCCAGCAACAGCATAATAAGCAATGACTACAAACTAAAACACAAGAAGTTTCACCTCAACATGAGGAAAAACTTCTTCTCACTGAGGGTGGCAGAGCACTGGAACAGCTGCCCAGGGAGGTCATGGATCCTCTCTCTCTGGAGACATTCCAAACCCACCTGGACGTGTTCCTGTGTTACCTACTAGACGTGACCGTGCCTTGGACTGGATGACCTCCAGAGGTCCCTTCAAAAAGTAACAATTCCATGATTCTTTGAAATATGTATAAATAAGGGTTTGTTTTTTTTTAGTTAAAATAAGCAACTCTCCCTTTTCCAAACTTATAATCACATCCCTTTTTGCTGATTTCATCTTCACTTTCTATCATGCCACAGGAAAAATCACCAAGTTGTATTGGTTCACAAAGCAGAACATTTCAAACAGCATTTTACTATTTTGAAAAATTCCTCATTAATTTTGAAGACATAAGGGAGGCCACTACAGTCCCTTACTTCCATGACTTACAACAGCTTATGGAATTTTGCTAAGCATTTCATTCATTGAATTGTTTTGCTCTAGCTTAGCCTGAATTTACCTAGTTCTGAGAAAAAGTTTTGAATTAGCAGAGAATCCACAATATCCCTAATGGTGTTGCTCCACTGATTAGTAAAAAAGAAGTTATACTCTGCTTCTGGCCTTAGTTTTATTCATTAGCTGGCAGATGAAACTGGACTTACTCTGTCTACAAAATCCTACCTTTAGCCTTTGTCCTGAGGCTGGAAACATGCCTTTAGGGTAATGTGATTTGCTTAGAGCCAGATGGAAATAGCTTCATCATATGATCACACAGGAGTTTTGGTGGTAAGCAGTAAAACAGAACTAAAGGTGTCCTTTCGCTGGCACACTGCTGAGCCCTCAGAAATTAAATGTTTTGCGTCCGCGATCTCCTGCGCTGAGTTACCAATCAAACAAGAACCTGATCTCACAGTTCATTTTGTTCTCTGCTTTTTATTTCAGCCATGGTTGCTGAGGTTTCCCCAGGACAGCTTGTGTTAAAGCTCTCATAAATTGGCTACAGCCACCCAAATGGGTGGATGCCCGCATACTTCTCCCTCTATTCACCAAAATGTTTTCCATACGTGTTCCAGAAAAGCACTTTCCCCGGTTCCCAGGGGAGGGCAGTGATGAGAATGTAAAATCCATACTTTGCCAAGGGAGAGGAAAAAAACCCAAACCCAAGCCCAAGCCTTTGCTTTGAATTCAGTCCTGCTTGTGAGGCAAACTCAGGCAGACCAAAGCGTCTTCTGTACCTTTTGACTGATTTATTCTCCACCCAAAGCAGCACAGCCCAACACCACTTATGTCAGATAAAAGGACAAGGCTTTAAGTGAAAGAAAAACATCTGAGGAGGATCCCCTTTGAAGCTGCAGATCCAGTTCAAAGTCACACGCATCAAACAGAGCTATCAATGCTTTAGACAGAAAAGCCTAAATGAGTCCTGTTTTCTAAACCACCATGTGCTCGGGATGTTGAGAGAGCTCTAGGTGAGGTTTTAATCACTCAGAACAGATTCCAGCTGGAAATACAGAAAAACCCATGTGATATCCACATTCTTGTTTAAATGGGCAACATAGATGATGCTCATTTCAATCAGTGGGGATGTATCCCGATCAAAATAAGCCTGGGGTAAACCCTTTCTTCAGTGAAAGCAATTAGCATAGCTCATGAGGATAGCCTTCACTGGAGACACATTCATTAGTGTTTAAAAGGACATGTAGGAGGTTACCTGAGATAGCTTGTCTAGCATCAGGTTCTTTGCTCTTTTGTTACCTGGGTTCAGTCTAGATCAGGTCTTTCCAAGGCAGGTTGGAAAACAGACTGATTTCTGAGCATAAAATCAGGAGGGCTCACTAAGATTCCCACGCTAAAGCAAACTGCCCATATTGCAAATCTTTCTTCTGTTTCACCAGCATTATTTTGCAAATTTTCTGTGATTTTTTTCATGTTTAGACTTAGAACTACCACAAAAATCACACACTGGCACTAAATGGCAGTAAAGTCTAAAATCTGTATTTGAACAAGAGCTGATGATCCTCTTTTCCTGAATCGTCCTGTGCAATTAACACACAGCTGTAGCCACTCACAACCATTTCATAGTTACTAGAAAAGGTAAAACTCACCTTATGTATAATAAACACAAGTTTAACCTGATAGTTCAGGTTACTGAGGTAGCTACTTCCAAACCTGCAGCCATACTGTTCAGACCAGAGCTCCGCTGAAGCTTCAAAATAACTGTAAGGATGATGATGTCCATCTTTTATTACAGAGTTGATCCAGCACAGACTGAGCCCCTGCTGGAACACAGCCCTTCTCAAAGCTGGGCAGTGTGACCTGAAACAGAACTGACTGCTGTACAAAGTTTAGGGGACGAAAGTGTTTTGAAGGGGCCTGATTAAAAATCCTGACACTTGTTTCATCACTCAAAAAAAAAGTGAAATCCTCAGCCAGAGAACTCAAATCCATCCCAGTTTGTTAGCAGCTGGAGTCCAAAGTAGGCCAGCATGTCCACAGACGGAATTCCTTTGCAGCCTCACGCTCTTATATTGCCAGTGAGTAATTTCCCCAAATATGTGTGTCACTCTTTCAAAATTATTATTGAATACAAAAATATAACCGTGTTTGTTTGTTTGTTTTAAATATAATTTTGGTAATGAAAGCATGAAGCATATTTTTCAAAACCAGATTGATTTAGCAAGGACTGTAAGCCATCCAGCTGAAGCACTTCAATAACATCATCTCTCTTGTCACAGCTTTTTACAGCCCACGTCTAAAACTAAAATAAAATTACTTATTTTGAGGATCAGCATTTACAAGAATAAATGCCACATGCATCTTGGACTTTTCACCCAGAAATAATGCAAATTCTATTTCTGTTCTCCCCAAATTAACTGAGGTATGCGATTTCCATCTCCTTTCTTCTTGCTTTTTATGAAGGCAGAGCTGCAACACCAAATCACACACCAAGACTGAATATTCCTTAAATTCTCACTTCAGAATTCACAAGTGTACCAACCATATCATTTTAATTTAGTTGTTAGTATATACATTAACACTCAAAAGTGTGATAAAAACCAAACAAAAGTAGTTTTTTTTAATAAACAGCATGATACAGACCGCGAAGATAAATAAAAAGCAGACTTTTTACAGTTTCCCATGAACATGAACTACAATAAGTATCATAGGCCAAACTTTTGTTACTTGAGTAGCACAGCAGAAGGGTTAAAAAAGGGGTTGTGGGTTTTTTTTTATTTAAAGTACTGCAAGACTATTCTCAGTATGACAACGCATGCATCTTGCTGCATCTTAAATACTTTTTGGCCCATTATTACCAAAAATGTCTTGCTTTCTACCTACTTTACCACAGACCTTTATCACAGAATGACACACACATGGCAACATCCCCCCCTGCCCCAGTAGTGGTTATTTCAAAGGTAATTGTCTCAATTTTAAAAGATATTTGAAGCACTGGTGGGTGTTTATACTCTCCCTTTGATGCAGACACGTAGCTGCTCCCAGCTTCAATGAAGTTACACAGAGGCGTAGAGAACTGACACCCCCCCGGGCTCTACCCACAATGCCAACAGGATCCTGGGCTGCCTCAGGAAGAGCAGGTCAAGGCAGGTGAGCCTTCACCCTGCCCCTCTGCTCGGCACTGCTGAGGCCACACCTGGAGCACTGGGGTTCCCAGGACGAACCTGACATGGAGGTACTGGAATGGGTCCATGAAGGGCTGCAGAGGTGATGGATAGGAGAGGAGGCTGAGAGAGCTGGGATTGTTATCCTGGTCAAAGAGAAAGCCCAGGGCGCATCTGGTCAATGCACATAAATACTTGATAGGGAGGAATAAAGACAGGCAAGGCTTTTCTCAGTGCTGCCTACTGAAAGGACATCAAGCAACGAAATAGAAGGTATTTCGTAGAAACATAATGGGAAAAAAATTGTGGATTCCTTTTTCTCAGACAGACTCTAAACCCAGCTGGACAATGTCCTGGGCATCCTGTTCTGTTGCTGACCCTGCTTTGAACAGCGTGTCTGGGCTAAATGATCTCCAGAGGTCTTTGCCAACCCCAACGGTTCTGTGAAAATTCTGCAGTTGTGTTGCCATTTACAATGACAACAATACTTAAAAAAATTTCAAACCCGAGAATCCAGGACATCAGACTGCAGCCATATATATTTAAAGTCCTTTTCTCCACCAGGGAAGTAGATTTTGATAGTGTAATGGATATTCACAGTTAAAACTTGAAGAGGTGCAAAGGGGCAAAGAGAAAGGATGATACTCCCAGATAATGAATTACACATTTATCTTCACAAGAGAAAAGAATTTGGACCACAGCTGCTATAAGACAAGAAGATTAATCTATCCCTTTTCTTTTCCCAGCCCCAAATGAAACAGTAAGACAACTTTGGTCAGCCTGGGGCAGTGGAGAATTCAGGATATAAAACACTATTAATAAAGCCTGAAAATAGATTAAAAATAGTTAAAGAAACAAGGCAGAATGAGATTCCAACTATGAATATCCATATTTTGGCTCACAAGAATTAACTAAACTACAACAGACATAAAGATTCTTGAAAGAAACAGCTTCTGCCTGAATTAGGCTTTCAGTAACTTCAGCAATACAATTGTCAGGTTTAGCTGTGATTAATTTTATTACTGGAACAGGAGCCTAACAAAATTGATGCAGTTACACTGAATTGAATGGCTCCTGAAGCGTTTAATAACTACTGGGAATCAGGCACCAGAATTTCAAGAAGAATCAAGACAGAATAGTGTATTTTTTGCCTTCCTTCTGCTGCAGGAATATTGCATCACATACAGAAGTGACAGTAAGGACACTTACAACACACACAAACCAGTGGGGACACTAACTTCAAAGTACAGGCAGAAGATTGCTTCAATTGATCTTCTCTTACAAATATTTTATTATGTTCTTATGCTCTGGGCATGTCCCAGAGAGGTGCTGGAGAGACAAGAGAAGAGAGAGAGGGATTCAGCTCTGGCCTAGCGTCAGGAGCACTAACACAGCAAGACCTCAGACTTTTCAGAGTCCATCCCATAAAGCTCAGAATTCCAGAACACTGTATGGCAAATGAAGAACAATGATTTTTCCTGAGTGTGGGTTCAACAAGTCTGTATGCTACAAAAGAGTAGGAAGAGGAAACATTTAAGCTAGAAAGCAACGGAAGTATTGGAAGTCTCAAGAATGAAACAAACTGTGGACAAGACTACTGTACTTTTGGGGAGCTGAAAAGGCTACTTTGTTAATAAAGACTATTTCAGAGTAAAATTATTAAGTGTTTAAATGGGCTTCTAGTGAACATTCCTCTCCTTATGAGAACCTTTCATACTGCATCATAGGAATAAATAATCTGGAATTTTGATATACATATAGCCTAATTCTGATTTCATATACTGTCATGAAGCCAGAGCAATTCTGATGAAGTTACTGTTGTATCAGCATAAAGTGAAATCAGAAGTTCTCCAAGAGCAGAGCACCTATAGGTTTGGTTAGTGTATGCAAATAGAGAATTTCTATAGCCAGTTTCCAGTTGGCTTCCCTTCATTAACACAGATGTAAAAAAAAGTAAAACTAAACAAAAACCCCAAACCAACACCAGCTGCAGGGATGGTGAGCTACACATCATTTAGGACAGATAGAGCTTTACCTAAGCTGAGACAACTTCCAGCACAAAATAAAAAGATGCAAATTCATTATTTGTATGAAACATGTATTGCAAAATTAAATTGGGATTCAACAGTCTGCAACAACATCCACAGCTATATAGTGTTTTTAAAAAACAAGTGTGGTTCGTCCATTCAAGTAAAACTAAAACAAGAGAAAGAAGTTAAAAAAAATCCTAGAAGCAGCGAGTTACAATTCTTTCTGTAATACCACACCATTTTCATTAACTTGAAGTATTTTCAAGATGTCAAAGACATCAACAAAAATAGTAATTTCAAGTGGCTTTTCTGATACTTGTTTTTTGAATGGGTCCAGCCCAGGTCTGCAACCTGTACAGACATGCAAAACAGGAGGAATTCATAATTACTGTTAAGAACAGACGTTTGAACATGCCAGTTTTATAATGACAAAGCAAAGACAATACCTTCAAATTGTCAACAAACATGGGTTACTGACCACTGAAGGGCATTTAATACTTTACAGAAAAAGGAAAAGTTGGCATAAAAACCCACAAACAACTCACCAAACCACCAACAGCAGGGTCATCACACACAGAGTTCTTACAAACCTGGTAATTTCTATATTGTCCTTAATATGCAGGCTCATATCTTTTCCACAAGATACCAAACCACTTACAATTTTGGTTTTGTTTAAAAGCCTTTTAAAAAAAATTTTAAAACTTATACTGAAAGTCTGTTTCACCTATGAAGAAAGTCCTGATGCACCCTTTCAGACAGAGAAGTAAGCATATACAAAGTCAGTACAGGTACTCTTTCTGCTACCTCAGGAAAGCAATGAATGTAATTCTAAGTAAAACTAAGCAGCAGCAGCAGCCTGTTCTGTCATTAAATCCAACACAGTTGCACAGTTGAAAAAGTTACTGGTTTTAAATTTTATTTCACGAAAACACCATTTCTTAATGCTTTGTGATAAAACACAGGGCCCAGTCCTGGACTCCTTGCTCTGGCATTCTTACAAGAAGTTCTGCAGGAGCAAGGTGTCCAGATTCAATTCAAGCCCAAAGTAAACTATTTCAGTGTTTTGTGCAGCTGATTACCAGAACAAAGGGAGCATTTTCCAATCTTCGTGATGTGAGAATAGTTAAAAATAAGCCAAATTTCAAGCTATTTCTGTAAAAATCTAGGACTCAGTTACAAGTGCTTTCATGGTCTGTAAGCAGATCTTCTTTCTGATACTGAGAGCAGATGACCTCCTCTCATTTCCACCAGGGTAAGCAAACAGTGCCTCCACCATCCTCAGTGCAGTTACATCAGCACAGAACTGTCGTGACAGGACACAGTAATTAGGGTTCAGCACTTTGAAGCTGAGAAGAGGATTTCTGGTTTTTGTGAAACACTGGCAGAATGTTTTTCAAATGTCCATCCTGGTTACGCAAAGAACTGCTTCTCAGGAGCTTCTCCTACTTTTCAAAAATTTTTGTTTAAAGGCTCCAATTACTCCAAATTGCATTATGCCTGTACCACTCTGAAGTTTCCTTTTTTTCACTATTTGATTCTCATAATAACTTCTACAGCTTATGCACAACATTTAATTGCAGTAACTTCTGGAAACAGAGCCTGATTCCTCACACCTCTGTCTGGGCGAAAAGGGTGCAGAACATTGTGCTTGAACTGAAAAACACACTCATATTTACAGAAGGGCTAGGAAGGGGCAAAGTACAAACAAATTTGGGCTCACAACATCCAATAAATTTGAGTTGATCTTTTCACCCAGGCTGGAAAAGGCTGACCATTTCTTGGATAAATGAGGTAAAGCATTGTTTCAACACCAGATAAATATGGATAATATAGCACCTAATGTGATGTTTGTGCAACAGTTTTACTCAGTTAAATTAAGAATTATAGCCAACAGGGTTTCAGATTTTGTGATTTAAACTTAAACTGAAACTAACCCATTTTAAGAGCTAAACCATTAGAGTGTGTTGACTGCAAAGTAATAGATACAAGGGTAACTTTGCTCTAAAAGTACAACCAAGCTTAACAGGATTTAAAATATTCATATGAACAAAAAGGAATATGTAACAGTCAATAAAAAGAGCAATGGGAAGTCTATTAGACTACTCCAAAATATTTCATAGAACTGAGGAAATAAAACTTCACATTTCCCATACTATTCTCAGAGCTTCTTTAGTGTTCACGAAACTAGGTTTCCCCCCACAACATCAAGTATCCATGTGTGCAGTAATCATCTGCAGGATCCTGACTTTGAAAGTGTCTTGAAACACCAAAGCCTTGGCTTTACAATCCCCAGAGTCTTTCACAACGCAATTGATTGCACATTTTTAATATATTACAATTTGCTAAATGAAGCCAACCACTCATTACCTCATCAGTACAGCCTGCACGAAGTACAGTTTATTTATGCTTATATTCTAATCTAACACCAATGGTCAGCGTATTTTATATTACACGTGGTATTGCACTTTCTGAGTGGCACCTCGGTGCGTGTTTGCAAGTGAACAAGCTGAACCTCCAAAAGCCCCAAACCTTTGGAATTCAAGTGCTGCCAATCTAGCAAGTTTAAAATGTTAGGGTGAACATCACCCGCAGAACTATTCTGGGCTTCGCTAACTTAAAAAAACCTGTTTAGGAATTAGAAAAACAGTCCTACCTGAAGTTGTGCATAAGGGCAATCTGAAATCCTCGGTAGTCTGAACAGTCTCAAAACATGGTGCCAATTTCACTGATTGCACACATTGTAATTGTGTTAAAGGACAACAACTAGATTTACAAATATATATTACATACACACACAAAACAGACAAAGCTATAAAATGTTTGGTAACTCCACATGCTTTGAGCTAGCCAACATATCTGTCTGTTGAACTGCTAATTATTGATCATATTGAAAATCTAAATTGCTATTTCTGATGTATCTTACTGGATTCAACAACCACTTCCAAAGGAGGGAGAAAGAGGAGAAATGGTAGACCCAAATTTTGAGGGTTTAAATGAGCATTCTTGGAATAGCCAGCATATCACTTCAGTAATGTGAAGAGTGATTCCCAAAATTTTTTTACAGACTTAGGCCAAGGTCACCTCTGGCTCTAGTGAGTATATCTCCCACTATTTCACTGGTACTTGCGTCCTCTTTCACTAGGGCTGAATTTGGTCCTAGGAGTATGTCTGGTCACCTTCAGTGACGTTAATGAAAACGGGAGTTTTGGACAGATAGAACTGGGTTGCAAAATTAAGAGAGTTAATATTGGACAAATCATGTAAATAAAGAATATATATTAATAATAGTTCCTATTATATAAATAGCCTTTATAAAAAAATAATCTTTCAATAATTTTAATAACTCACCTTTCTTTAGGTTCTGGAAAACATGTATGAAAAAAATCTATTCAGTTCAAGTTAGATTAAAGCAAACCTAAGATGAACACTACAGCTCTCTGTTGCACTAAACCCAATTCTGACCATTCAGTTTCCAGGTTAGTCAGTTTTGGGGGATGATAGGGAGTTTCTTTGTGAAAGTATGAATTGCACCCCTAGAAATACTGAGCAGAAGAAACACCATACTGAGTGGGCCTATTTCCTACTGCTTTCAGAAACTGTGCAGATGACAGACCCAGAAATCAAAGGGTCACCCAAACCCCACAAATGTTAATGCCTCTGAGCACATTTAAAAGGCACTGTCCTTTCACTATTGTTTTTAGATCTTTGAGCTTCAAACTCCTTCCCTTTAAACTATGCTGCTGTTAAGTATTTGCTATCACTTGAATTCTCTTTCCACTCTTCACAATCCAGCACAGTGTCTACCTGCTGTACCAGATCTAAGGTAATACGTGATGGACTCTTATGTTCATGCTAGCACTATTTTCTTTTTCCTTCTAATTTATCCTAACAAATTCTTCCACGTTTACCTTTTTAAGCTTAAGGCATAACATGAATCATCAAATCATAGAATATGCTGAGTTGGAAGGGACCTACAAGGATCGCAGAGTCCAACTCCTGGCCCTGCACAGGACACCCCAAGAATCACACCATGTGTCTGAGAGCCTTGTCCAAA